>JACXGI010004786.1:0-51254 GCA_016801175.1 Esox masquinongy
TACAAAAGACGGTGGAAAGTCTAGCCAATTAGCTGCTAATAAGACAAGCTTGTGAGGATATCCAAATCCTCAACGTGTTAACGTTTACGATCCCCCCCACCCCACCCCACACACACACACACACACACACACACACACACACACACACACACACGCACCTTGCCCTTGCATATGGCCTCCTATGAGGCGGTTGGGGCACTTCTGGGGCCTTCTCTGTGATTATTCACACATGGTTGTGGCCCTGGCTTTGAGCTTGGAGCAAGAGAGGAAAGAACGCCTTACTTATGGTTAATGTAAAACCACTGGACTGACATGTAGCCACGGCGCCCCCCCACCCCGTCAAACCATCCCTAAAGATCGGCACTCATATAAAGCATTCCAATAGGAAACCCAGTGGCCCACCATCCGTTCGCAATTTTCCCTAATGCAGGCGCATTTAATAACAGAAAAAATAATATGCATAGAGAAAAACCAGTCTTCCCAGTTGCATTTGACATGCTTTTATCAGGGATGCCTTTGTAAAAAGTGGAAATAAAATCTGCTTTTGTAATATGGATATCTGGACAGCCTTGAGTGATCTGCTACTTATTTCCGGTCTTATTTTCTAGTGTGTGTATGTGTGTAGGGTGTGTGTGAAGGGTGTGTGTGTGTGTGTGTGTGTGTAGGGAGTGTGTGGATTTTCAGTGGAAGAATCCTGAACATTTTTGGCCTCTAAGTATGGCAATAAACCGTGGGATAAAGCACACAGAGCTAGGCCAGATCTTGGGATGTCATTGCGTAATGTTTGGACATTAAGTAAGGAAATTGAGCGGCAGAACGCCCGCATCCCAGAGAGAATTCTAATCGCACGTCTCATTGCTAGCTCTTTCTGGACAATCTGCTTCTGGTGTGTGTAGTTGATGTCGTTGTCACACTTGTTGACAATTATGACATGTTCGGAAAATGCCAGTTACTGAAGTGCCCCCCTCAGGATCAACTTGAATGTATTTGCTTATAAAAACACAGGAACAGTTTTGGGGGGGAAACTGGAGAGAATTGAAAGGGGTAGAACTATCTGGTGCAGCACTTAATGAGCTTTTTGTTGGTGGGCAGTGCATGTGTGCATGTTAACTAACCAGTGTGCCACTGGGTTTGGCCTGTTGGTTAATGGGGTTCCCAGCGCAAACTTTTTCTACCAGGGGTTTCTATTATTAATTCTGTCTGAACACATCCATAAATGAATAACGAAATAAATAATGAAAATGTTATTACTTTTGGCAGCTGGGTCATTTCACGTTTCCTGCTTCCCTCCGCTTGTTTCCGACTAATTAGCTTTCCAAGGAGTTGTCCTCGTTTTCACAAAACACGTTTTATCAGGAAGGGAGGCCCTAGAAAGTGTCTGTATACATCCGCAGGAAAAAACAACGTCTTGGCAGACCGACAGCACATCTTTCACCCATGTTCTCTCACTGGCTCCTCACCTCCAGGAGTGGTGGAATTCTTGCCTGCCAACTCACTAAAACCTTCCACCATTCTCTCGTTCACTACGTCTTTCAGTCTGAGACGCCTTCCACTGCTGTCATTTAGAGGATTTCAAATTTCAGGTAACCAGGATTGGATGATCTCTAACCAATCATGTCTGATATGTATTGGGAGTGTATGACACATTTTAAAAAAATCCTTCTATACCCACGTGTATTCTGGAGCTGGCTCAACCCAAAGGTTTCTTGGACCGATCAGAAAGAACCCACTAGTTTATGAAACTAATCAGAACAGTGTTTTTGCAATCCAGAAATTGTCTTCGCGGTACTGGATGCATACTCCCAGAAGGGGTTTGTGTAGCCAGGCCGGGGGAACTCTACTTCCTGTGTTCACGTCCGAGCCAATCACATAACCTTAACTAGAACAAGAGTTTGACATTTTCTGCCTTTACAGGTGGGATCCAAAGTAAACACTTTTAGGGAAATTTTTCGTCCAACTTGTGCACCGCGTCAATGTTATGTATTTAACTCTGTAAACCTGAACATACGTAGCATCGGTTGGCTAGGCCTCCCAGCGCCAAACCCCTTCCGCTGTCCGCCAGCTGCCCCGGGCTCGTTCCCTTTAACATCCTTGACCTTTGCCCTGTTCTCGACTGTTAAAGGCCACGGTGCTAGGATAGAGGGTTTGGCAATGAGTGACCCTCATGAGATCCTCGGGGAGCTTAAAGAGGCTAGTAAACCTGGAACCTCAGAATAGCCCACCACCCCCTGGCAGACACAGATGACCTGTCTCCCTCTCTCTCCCCCTCCTCATTAGAGTCACTGCAAACTCTGTCAAACAGCTCGTTCCTTCACTCAGCGTTTACTGTTAATTAGTTTGCTTTGTAAGGGTAGACGTGTGGGCGGAGCAACTTTGGGAGTGTTTGGCTTCCATCTTTGTGCATACGGCTCTAACTATCTGCAGATGGTCTATGTTCAGAGACAGGTTCTTTCTTTTTTTTTTGTCGGGGGGGTGGCAGAGACGGTTTTGGTTATTTTAACAAGATTTATGACAGTCTTCACAGGTAACTATTTGAGCCATAATGATGATTGTTTGTCAGCCGTCACTAACGAATGATTGAGTGCAAACTAAGAAGGGGAAAATGAAGGTGTGCATTTCCCTTTCTACGTATTCGGTGGCCTGTCTATTGCCATGTGCATGTATTTTTCAGGAGATAAAATGAAAATGTTCAGCTGCGGCACATACTGAACCAATTGCAGCTACTGGAGAAAGCGTCCTAATTTGGTGAGGTTAAAATGCCATTAGCCACTCTGTGAACCACGGCACCAAAAAAAAGGGAAAGATTGGCAAATAATTGTTTGACAAGGTCACAAAATTATCCAAACACAATTATATATGACACAGCTATTGCTAACACAGTATTTTTTAACATGTAGGCCAGTTCGTGTAGCTGTGAAAAAAACACAGAATTGAGAAATTAAAGAATTAAAGTGGTACTATGAAAATGATGCTAACCTTTTTTCCTGTTTAACCAGAATTATGAAGAATTGTAAAACACAACCAGATAAAACACTGATCTTTAAAATTCACTTTTTAAAATCTCTGTTGTCAAACAGTACCTGTGGCACATAGGGTTGTCGGCTTGTGGCATGCTAATTCCTGTAGACTTCTTTCTTCAGCCTCCCTGCAAGGTGCCTCTTGGCTGGTGGGAAATCTGCCCCTGTCAGTCGCAGTTCAGTGGCTAACGCTTTCTACTGGGCATTGTGATTGACCCTCTGACAATTAAAAAAGGGTTAGCCAAATTATTGTTGGCCTCTTGCCACATACCTTCTGTGGTTTACCAGTGGTCAGAGAAAGGTTAGGAGCTCAGAGTCCGTGAGATGCCAGCCTCTCTGTTAAACCTGCCCTGTGAAGTAACCAGTGGAATTAACACGGTTTTCTCTTTCTAAAGTTTTTGACATACGGCCTACGTTAGACACCGGTTTTGACGGTTCCATTGATATGTATCGAAGCCTACCGAACCGATTATCTCCAAAATAAGTTTCCGATGTGCATGTCTGCTTTTGGGTATGTATTTCCTCTGAACAGATGAAGCCCAGTTGTGACAAGGTGCTTCAGGTGTCAGAGAGGGTGAGACAGGCAGCTTTTGTCTACACTCCCCATGGTTGACTGGGCTTATAATTGCTTTCACATGTCAGTCCATGGAATTCGGCAGACTCCACTAATTGAACCATTTAAAGCTACACTTTTTAATACTTTTTCAGGAGTTAAGTGTGTTTTCACAATTTGGTGGAGAAGAAATTGAGCAATATTTACCTCTGCTCAATTAATGGGAAACTAACACACACAAACTAGAAGTAGCCCTCACGGGAGAGGGAAAAAAAAAAAAGACTTTCGTCCCTGAGTGCATTAAAGAGAGCGCGCTGCAGAGAGAGAGGCAGAGGTAGCATTTTGACAGTAGCATGATAGTTTTGTCAAACTTAATTGAGTGAAGGTGTATTAACAATTATAATTTGCTGTGCCAACACCTTTTATATGATGAAATAGAGTGGGGGGTGGGGTCGGTGGCCGGGTTGAAAGCGGTTGCTGCATCTTGCGGTGTCAGCCGTTATGGAGTCAGTTTTGAGAGAATATGTCATTTAATTAGATTTGTAACAGCATTATGAATTATAATATATTGATGGGCTCTGGATGGAAACAACTGGAGGTGGGTTCCTTTTACCCACTATTGTAAATGCAATGTTAGTATAAGCCTAATATTATATTTATGTTGTGTATGATATTGCACAGCTATTTATAATACTTTTTAAAATATAATATGTTTCCGTCATCACCCCAATTGTATTATAGAATTTTAGGAGTGATGATAATTTGGACATGCTTTGTTAAACTTTGTTAAAAAAAATTTTTTTTAAGCCTGCCCATTTTAAGCCTGCCCATGTTATAAAATACTGTGGCTATTTAAAAAAGAAAAAGCCAAAACAGCTCATTCAGGTTAAGACAATTTGTTAGAAAAATAAATACACAATGTTACAGTTATGCTTGGTTGTTTCGCAGCAAACCGCTTTCTCTTTTGTCATTTTCTATTAAACCAAAATCTCCTCAAGTGATTTTGTTAGGAAAAACCCTGAGAATTATGCCAAAACCCTGGAAGAAAAAGATAGCCTTTGTTCAATAGTTTTTTTCTTCTTCATTGGTTCTAGTAGGACATAGATCCCAGGTGTTCGATAAGCCTATAGTGGACATGACAGCAGTGCAATCAAGTGTATAAATTTAATTGCAGGCTCATTTTATGCCGTTTATTAGCAGTTTAGGGGTACAACGCTCCACTTCAGCCCTGTTATTGCCAGGGAGAACAGCTGTTTGGCTACCTTTTAACTATTTGCTTTATTGCATAGTTTTACAAAAGTACATTTTAATGGCTGTAGTTCATAAGTGCCAACCTTCTCTTGCTGGGAGGAGGAATTGTACATTTGACTATGCTATTTACAAGTCATTTTTTTTTTTTTTTTATTGGCATTCTATTTCTATTGTGGTAAATTTCTTCTGGGTATGAATTATGATGTGTGTTATAAATAAAAACATACTATGCATAACTATATTAACCGTGCAGTGTAAAACCAGGACATAGGTCTCATTAATAAACGTATAATATACCAAACAGTATATTCAATATATTTTTCACATGCAAAAAAACAAAACTACTTACTCCCTACAAGCAGTATCATTTGTCACTGAGTAGAGGGTGAACTTGCTTTGTCCACTAACACTAATAATTATAACATGAATCTACTTCAGCATGACATAATAATGAAAATTGTGATAATAGTAATAATAATAGTAATTATGATAATAATGCCAATATAATATAATATTATTATAAATAAAGATTTATAATAATAACATTTTATAATAGATTGGTATTTCCTTATGCAGGTCACAAATAATATTTCCAAAAGAATCATAAACAGCCTCGGTATGTGAGAAGCAAAAGAGCTGCGTTGAGGCGTCCATCTTGATCCCGGCCGATTCCACGCCCATCGTACAAGGCCTGTGGACCTGCTGGCATTTGTTGAAAGCTCCCTCTCGCGGCACCCCATTAATAATAAAAACCCAGAGAAGGCAGTGTTAATTGTTACCATGCACTGTGGCTCTGGCATTCCTATAAATCAACTAGCTAATTGCAACAAATTGTGGGCTGACATTAAGCTATGATTCCGAACTGGCAAATATTCATCAACATTGCAACTAGCCCATAAAACACTGAGCCGGCCATTTCCCAGGCTTCGCATACATCTCCCATCTTACGCCCCATTATTTATGGATCTTGCTTGTCCTCAGCATTTTAAGTGCTCCGAGTGAGTGAATGAGATGCCACGGTGTTTATTTATTTCCCGACTTTAGCCCTGGCGTTGGCGGCGTGACCGGTCCCGGGCCTTGTCCTTCTTGTTACCTTGCGAAGGCCCTGTGCCGCCGTCGTTGCCCTATCGATTTGCCTGTTTGCTGTCACAACTGACTCCTCCCCTCAGGCGTTGTTGCTATGCAAGCACACGGGAAACAACTACTCCTCCGCGTGTGCCCACTCGGTCCAGTGATCGGTTGACTAAAGCTTTACATCACTGACAGTGGCAACTCACTTCATATTTAACGTGGAATTTAGACAAAGGGGAAGGTTTTGCATTGAGCTAACCTACGGCTGAGTTGAAACATTTGTCTGTCGGATCAATTCACCGTTTGATAAAATATTTATTCCGTATGGATTCGTTAAGCTAGTTCCACCTCTGTTCATTGAAGGGACCTGTGACGGTCAGTCAGTGCGGATTACATATTCAGACAAATGCATTGGTAAAGTTTTTTCACTGTCTCGCTCGCTCAGTTAGGAAGCTTAAACAACACATACACAGCGCATACACAGTGTTGGGGCAGGAGAATAGTAGCGTTTACCTCAGGTGTGCACCCGAGGCTTTAGACGTCTCGGCAAAGGTCAGCTACTGATTTGTTATGTGAGCGTTCTTGAGGAATTTTGATGTGCATTGATCATTCTGACAACCTAACGTGCACATAGATCAATGGTGTGTGTTAATAGTGTCCCCCCCACACGCACACATGCATTCTGTACACCACAATATACAACCCCCCCCCCCAACGCTTATCTTCTATTTTTAACCCCTCTTCCACCCCTTCTTCCTGTCCTCGACTGCTGAGATCCTAGCCAGCTGATAGATCACAATAGCTGGCAAAGCAGTTTGGGGTGGAAAAAGGGAAGGGGGGAGAAGGGGGGGATCCCTTTTGACACTCTTTAACGTTGATGGCTTATTACCACGTTCTCTGATTCGGCTGGATGTGTTCAAGGATCTTCTGGGCGGTGGAAAAGGTCAGCTGCTTTTAGTTGTGCTCCGCCAGAATACTAATACTGTCCTTATTCAAATGATCTGCTCCGGCGCTTATTAAATTGATGGCCTGGCGTTCTAATTTAATAGTCTTACAGCCACAGCTGCAGTCAGCAGTGAATTAGGTGCTTCTGAGGCAAAGTTCAAGCAGGAGCCCCCTGCTTTTGGGGATGCATTTTCCCACTGAATTAGCAGTCAGTGGCCGTGCACAATTAGTTAGCTCAAATCAGGAAAATCTTGTCATTTAATAAGGTGCCCCCCCACCCGTATCCCCCCCCTCTTTCTTTCTTTCTTTCTCTCCCTTTCTCCCTACCTCCCCTCTTCTCTCTCTTCCTCCCCTGATTCCATACGTCCTCAACTTTCCAGTCCCCCTGTCTTGCCCCACCCCCTGTTCCTCCACTCCACTTTACACAAACAGGGAATTGATCCATTAAGTGCCGTTAAGGTCGTTTAGTGTTGTTGTGTTTTATTTATTTATTTTTTAGTTAAACGGGGGCTCTGCTGGTGTGTCTGTCTGAGCTCCAGAGACCATGGTTTGGCCAGTGTGAATAGTGATGGGACAAATTCTATCATTTTGCCCATTCAATACACCCAGCAATTTTACTACATATTAATATAATTGATATTATATAATTGATTTGATGCAATAAAGAAATGTTGATTGGACATATTCAAAGGATTTTTCTCTTGATATTGGAAACAATGTTGATGTAATATCCTGGTTCCCCTCAGTAACTTCCCAAATACTGCGTGACCTAACTCATTTAGTACCGAGTGATAATAACATTGCAATGTTGTGAGGCCACACATCAGTAGCAAATGGCTTATGAATGTCAAAAATGTGTATAGTTTCCGTATCTCAGACTATTTTTCTAAAAATTAAGTTAAATAATTTAAAATCCATTTAAACTGTTTGATGTGTAATACATAGCTGTATACCAAAAGTCTGGATGTCAGATGGAGCAAAAACTGAGAGTTCATGTTGCAGTCCTCGATGTGTTTTCACTGACATTCAAGTTTTGTTGTGATTGGCTGCTTGTCCTGCATACCGGCCAGAAAGCCCCTAACCCCACCGCTCACTGCTTCAATACCAATTAATAAACACTGACCTAAGGTTAGATCGTCCATTTACTTCCCCATTGTGACCGGAAGGGAATGGAAAATGTAAGCTGATCTCAGACCAGCACGGGTGCCCCCCTCAGGCCTTGTCTTTCCCCTGCTCCCTTCCTGTGCCCTGAGCATATTGACAGGTAATGGGGCCTGGTCCTGTTGTCCACTGGGCTATAAATAAGGGCAGTGGCTCTCTATCAGTGCTGACAGAGCACCGGGCCCACCTCATCCTAATAGACTTCACCGACACCAGTCAGCCAGTCAGCATTGTTGTTCTCAGATTTATGTGACCTTGATTCAGTTTAGTGCAGTGATTTGTTTATTGGCACTTATTTTGATACATGTGGAAGTGTGTGTTAAAAGCCATGCGACAGACAGGGAGGCAGGGAGGACACGAGGAAAGGGAGGTGGAGTAGAGGGAGACGAAGAGAGAGGGGGCTGGTAGAGAGAGGGAGCAAACGAGAGGCAGAGGGTCAGAGACAAGGAAAGAGGGAGCGATAGAAGGATGGAGGGATAAAGAGAAGTGTGAGAGGCTGAAAACGGAGTGATGGAGAGGTAGAGACCTATGGGAACACACTATTACATGCTACATCAATTACAAAGCCTGGTTGCTGATGTCTTTTTCTGCTTTATGCTGTGCGGACCCCCTGCACATCGACAAACACAGGGCAAATGCACACAAACAACATTGTATTGAGCAGAGTACAGTAGTCTAAATGGGCCTCCTGAGACCAGGCTGTGTAAGGAGGGGAGTCGTGGTGTGTGTCTCTGTTAGGGTGAGAGAAGTGTCTCTCTGATGTGCCGCACGGTGCCGGGATCAATAGTAAAAGGGACTTTTTGCTTTTAAAAAAATAATGTAATTTAGTCTGCCTGGGAAAACCCAGAGGAGTTAGTGAGCTGGGCAAATGCCTCTTTGCGTCGAACCCGCGACGTGACTGAAAAAGGGGAAAGAGTTTGAGAAGGGGAAGAGTTTGGCCGGCGCACCGGATGTAACAAGGTATGTGTTTGAGCGGTGATGGGGAAGGGTTTGGCTGTGGCACAGGCAGGATGACACCGGGCCAGAGCCTGAGGCGGCCAGCTGTCAGCTCAGTCGTCTGCCTTCTCTGGGGGGCGACTGTCAATCACAAGCCTTTCATATCCCTCACTCATTGATGCTAATTGCTATTGTCAACCCCAGAGACCCAGAGGATGCTAACGCTAACTCCGCCGCCCTTATTGTGGGCTGAATTTGCCTCCAAAACATGATGAATAACAGAAATTCGGAGGCTGGAATCAAAGGTGATTACGGCGGTGCATTAATGAGGCATTAGGAATATGAAAGGCGTGATCACAAAATCAGCCAAATGGCCATGTTCAAGCCTTCTGAGCATGAGGCACCAAGAAGAGAATGATGTGTGTTGAGGGGCAGGACGGAATTACGCGCAAAGCAATAGACCTAATGAAAAACAAGATGGATGACACCAAAAGACCATGGACTGGATTATTAATTGTTGGCCGTCCCCTCCCAAAGATAATGATGGGATGTATCCGGGTGAATTTGTGCAGAATAAATTTTGTTTGGACACATTATTTATTGTGCTCCTCGTAGTCTGTGAGGTGCTGTGTTTGGAATAGTGAGGCTTTAAGTAATGGCCTCCGCCAGATAAGTCCTCACATTAATTCCAGCGCCAGCTTGTCCCTCCCTGACACCTTCCCTCTCAACCTTCCCTCCTCCTCCATTACCTCAGACAGAGATGGGAGTGGGGGTATCTGTGGGGTGGGGTGTGTCGTTAAATAGCCCTCAAGTTCAATATTGTGTGCTTGTGTCCTCAGTTTATCAATTACAGAATTCAAGCGAAAGCTAAAGCGTGAACAACAGGAGAAAACAGGTGTTTTGTTGAAGTCGGTACTCTTCGGGCTGCGCCCGCGTGCTGTACATGATGACCAGTGACGGCGCAAACGTCTTGTTATTAGTTCCACATCAAGACATCCATCAAGGCAGTGAATCGTCTAACCCATCGGCTTGCAGGTAATTATAGGTCCTGGAATAGCAGGTTCTGCTAGTCCACGGCGCCGCCATTTCAGCGACGCGTCAAATTTGACCGAATTCTGATGGCGAAGACGACTGTTCCGTCGCCGTATAGTGCCAGCTGGCCGAAACAATGTGACACTCTGCAAGGTAGACACACAACCCCAAGAGCACGTGATGGCCGACAGCCGGGAGTACGCAGTCCAATCTGCCTGTATTGTCTTCCTTCATTTGTGGAAGTATGGAGGGACAACATTATCATACCATAACAGCCCTCACCCTCCCTCCCTCTCCAGCTCCGTCCCGTCACCCCATTACAGCCCATAAATCAGGCCACCGGTGTCATGGCGGTTGGAGGCGTGGTAGCCGTGGCGACGCGGAGGATCCCGGCATGGGTGTGAAATCACTTGACCCCCGGCATTAACCTTTCTGGAGTGAATGGCCACTCCTCTCTCGGCAGCCGGGAACAAAAGAGGCCTGGTATTGATTAAACTCCACCGCTCGTACTTGATATTAAACACTGGCTTAGGTGCCATGTCCCCCCCCCTACTCCCCTTCTTTATCTTAGTCTCTCCCTCTCTTTTTCTCTGCCTCTCTATATCTGTCCATCCTGTCTCTCTCTCGTTCTCGCTCTCGCCCTCTGTCTTTCTCTCGCTCCCCTTACACACACGCCCTGACCAGTCTGGATTGAGTAGTGGAGAGAGAGAGAGTGCTGGTCACGGAGAAGGAGCCTGAGAGGGTGAAGGTTCAGGTCTCTGGTGGGATCAGTGTTTTGTCATCTGGGCTGTTGTTTACTTTCTCTCTCTCTTCCATCTCCTCCCTCCATCTCCTCCCTCCCTCCATCTCCTCCCTCCCTCCATCTCCTCCCCCTCCTCCAGATCGATGTGAGCGGACTGACCGTGATGCTCTACGAGAGTGTGAATGTGTCTGAGGCCACAGGCTTTGACCCAGCTAAAGGCTTGTTCCCACGTCCTCCGATCTAGTCTTTACTTTGTACTGTTGCCGTGGATCACAGTCGAGTCCCTGTCAAAATAGTAAGTTGCTCTCCTGAATTTACACACCACAAATCAAGCCTGAGCCGCGTACTGTGCGCCCGTGTTAAATTCAATCAATTTGAATCTAATTTTGATTTTTCAGGAGAGGTGGCCACTCACAATAAGGCTTCTGTTAGGGAGAACACTAAGATGTGACCAAAGTCCTTCAGATGAGCACGTGGATGTGGAGCATGAAGTACTGTGTTTAGATAACCTTTTCAGGCAGAGCTACAGTTTCAATGTGTTAAAATAATGCCCTGTTGAATTGCTTTTCATTCAAGTGTTCAATTAATAACACAGAAAAATGTCAGGAGAATAAAATAATGCTGCCTACTTGTTTTAAGAGCCTTACACCAGTGGCAATTTTACATTTAGTTAAGACTTGTTTTAAAATGAATTCTAAGAATCAATTTTATTTAGACTAATTCATTTTCTGACATTTAGTTAGCTTTGATCTAACAATGCTCAAATAATGTTTGGGTTAATTAAATTATTATATGTGGTAAACTAAATGCATTACGAGTTTGATTGTATTCTTGAACACATTTTGAATATGATGAACACAAAACAACAGGAAACAAACATGACTCATTGATGTCTAGTGCACTCAGAATTCTGTTTTCCTTCATTTGGTTAAAATTGGACTGATTAAACTAACACTCTAAAAAGCAGAAATGTGATCAATGTAATTACTCGATTAAAATCTGTACAGGACCTTCTGATCAGTTTCGGCTTTCCACGGTGATGTCGCATCATGCAGTAAACTGGGTCACAGACCATAAATAGTTCCTGAAAAATAGTTCCCTGCCGAAAACATTACGTTTTTAGAGCACTCCGGTAATCATACCGAAATTCTTGCTTAATTTTTGGCTTAAGTTTTAATAAAACATTTTTTTTGCCAACTTTAATGGAAGTCAGGTACTTATTTGTTTCACAGAAATGATATGATGTTGGTAGACATCTGCATTAGGCCTTCTGATAGTGAAATGTTGTGAATGGTTATATGTATCATAAATATTTATTTGTTCCCATTTTACATTGCTATTCTACAGCACACTAACTTCAAACTTGATTACCAATTTCATCTGCAATCCACTGAGACAATATTTTGGATGAAAGTAAAATCACTATCACATCAATTACAGTGTCCAACCTCCTCCAACAGAAAACACATTTAGATGCCCACCCGATTATAACAAGGACCACAATGGAAATAAGTTGGTTTGATTATCTTTGAAAATTAAAAATGTTTATTTTAAACAAGAGATTCCCTCTCCTATATTTCATTGTGTTTGTTCCAGATAGATTTGTACCAGACAGGTTATTAGGAGATGATGTGCAGGAAGGAGGTGGACTTGAGAATTGTTCATGCGCGTAGAACTGTTCCTCACTCAACTGCATTTTGAGCCTTTGTTTTCTTTTACACAACCGGCTGAGGCAACTGTGCATTTAAATATATCAAATGTATTATATAAATGTATTATTTACTGTTTTGTCTTCGACAAGCTCCATTGCTTCTACAGGTTGAGGCTGGAAGATTTCTTTTCACGCAGCATGCATGTCAGCAGATTTTGAGGTGGACGTATCTGTTTTCATCTGTCCACCTCTTGGACGTGCGTGGCGTTGGACTATACAGGGACGCCTGTCGCTGGCCTCCAGAAAGGGACCGTCTTTCCTCTGGCCTAATTGTTGTCCCTTGAAGGGGGGGGGGGCTGTCAGGTCTTCGTCACGTCCCGGTAGCCCAGTAAATAGACCGTGTGAGTGCACCCCCCCCCCCCCCCCCCCCCCCCCCAATGACGGCCCGATAGCCCTCTCCCTCTGTCCCTCCCTCCCAGTCACCCCGTCCTCCTCCCCCTCCATGGCACTCCAGCATTTTTCCTTTCCTTTATTTATCTCCACTCTGTCATGTTCTTCACACGAGTAGAAAATAATTAATTACTGCGCCCAGTGATGATTTATGATATTACTGACATAATTAATGATACACATCAATTTTCCTGCTTAATTGAAGGGGGCTGCAGAGCTGTCCTGGCACTATGAAAGGCTACAGCCTGGAGAACATGGTTCCATAGTTTCCCCATCCCTCTGTTCCATCTTCCCTCTTTCTCCCCTCTTCCTCCCCTCTTCCTCCTTTCTTACATGATGCCAGTCTGACTGACTGTGTGTGTGTGTGTGTGTGTGTGTGTGTGTGTGTGTGGTGCATCTTGCTCAGCAGATCCATATTCCATGTCGTTGTGCTTGTTTTCTCATGTTAATTTGCATGCATAGGTTTCCCGGTGTGGGTGTATGTTAGCACACTACATTATGTGTCTGTGAGTGTGAAGGTATAGGTAAAGGTATACAGTGATATATGATTCATGGAGACGCGTGTGAAGCATATGTAATTCCAGCTCTACCCCCCAGACTAGACAACAAGGTAAAACATGAATATTTGATTCGCGCGGTGAAGGTATAGGGTCTATTCTATGCACTGCATTTTAAACAGTCAACTCCTACAGAACCTTTGAGGTTGCTTGTTGAAATGTGTATGCTTGGATTTAGTGCAATTTTGTTTTCACGTTGGATATTATCAGGGATTGTTCTCTAATGAAGCATGAAATGTTGTTTTTTCTTTAGTGATTTCTAATGCCGTGAACTTCGACAATCATCACTTTGTTTGTTCTTGTGGAATGTTTGGAGGACACACTTTTTCTGCAGAAATGCAATATTATATATTATTTATGATATAAACCCATATTGAGAGTCATGGCGTAGTTGACCACAATTATCACATCTCTATTCCAAGGTTTTATGCACTCTAAAAAGTATAAAATATATTATTAATGAAATATATAGCTTCATGTAGTATCCAACTGTCCACAGAATATGAAAACCAGAAGTGAAGGTTACTCCTATGAAAAGTTATGTTGTTTTTTTCCAAGCGGGGACCTGGGAGTTTGTTGTAAAACCTGCCAAACCTCAATTTCAATCAAACAGCTTCGGAAAACGGCTTAAGGCATACTTGGACAAATCAACGTTTCTTAACAAAGACACATCAGCTAAGTAACAAGATAAAATTGAATTGGGTCGCAATGAGAGTGTTGGTGTGAGTGAAAGAGACATACAAAGAAAGAAAGAGAGTGTGAAGGAGACAGTGAAGAAGAGCGAGGGTACGAGAAAGAGAACCGACCTCAAGTGCCGCAAAGTCCATTTGAGCGTTTCGCGCCGGCTTCGTGCGGTTTTCCCCGTCGGACGTGAGATCAGGTAGTTTAGACTGGCTGACTGTGTCAACACACGGAATGTGGAGGGGGATGGGGCTCACTGGATTAGTCTCCATAGAAACGGAAAAGTATCCCTGTTGGCAGACTGACACATTCTGCTACATGTGAAAGTGATTGACAGGCCCGTTCCTGCGCAGCTGACCCATAGAAATTAGCACGTAAGCATTATCAACCGCTACTGCTCTGAGGGGGGACTCCACGCCTTTAAAGTGCTCTTGTAAGTGCTTCTCTGGCATTTGCATAAGAAACATTGCATGTTTTTTTTGGGGGGGGAGGGTGTGGGGGGTGGGTGTGTTATGGGTAGCCTTCATATCTTTAGCTTGAAGTCTCTGTGTGATCAAGGGGAGGAGGGTTTTTGCCAGAGGAGAGAAGAACTTAATTTCCAAAGCCCTGAAGATGAGAGAGTAGCTGAGGGTGTAAGTTCACTGTGCAGCCTCACAGCCAGGCAGCCGTGGAGAAAAGTACACTATGCGCGCGCGCACGCGCGTGTGTGGCGTGTGCGTGCGTGCGAGCGCAAATGAGGAAAAAGAAGCCTGGATGGATGTATTCCGAGATGAACCTTTTTTTATTTGATTTCTGTAAGTGAAGTCAGAGAGACAGTTAAACACTGACAAAGGCTTGATTAAAAACAATGATACATCAGACATTGTTATAAGTTGAGTCTTATCAGTTTGAGTCTCTGAGCCCATAATACACTCCGTTTTTTCTTATGTAGCTTTATGTATCTTCTGGTCTATGGACAGTTTACATGTGACACGTGGACATTGAATGAGGAAGAGTCTTGGTTAAATACAGCCTATTTATTCGGGTCACTAGGGTTTGAATGAAACCTAACCCAACTCTGGTCGAGGTGGGCTGACTTCATTCCCGGGGTGACAATAGAGGGCTTTGGTGGTTACCAAGGAATATGACACAGCACCGGGCCCAGCTCTGGAGACAGAACCACGGGATTCGGTTCTGAATGGGTTATGAGGAGCACGGCGGATGTTGTTTCTGTCCTGGGCAGTTTGTGGTGCGTCTGCTTCCATGTGTAACATTGCTGTATGTGGTTAAAATGGTCAGTCTAATCAAGTCAAGATACAGAATTAATGGGTGTGTGTGTGTGCATGCGTGCGTGTCGTATTACTGAACTTATTTTATTATTGCTTAACTTAAAATGTATTTATTTTAAACACATTTCACTTGTGAAGTTTACTGTCAGCAAAGATCAGAAAAACTCCTACAGTTATCTTTATTACGGTTTGTATCAAATGTTTGGTTTTGTTGTACCGGCTCACACACACGCTCTCTGCCTTGTCTGTCCGTCTGTCCTTGATCATGTTTTCCTTGCATAACTTGTCACGTCTTATGGTCAGTTGATGTTATTTCTGTTGACGTATACAATAATATAGACCTAACCTATTGGCTTATGTAAAAGTTTAGTTTTCCGTTCTAGTTCAATAGCCCCAATAAATTCAATAAGAATGTTGGAATATTTTCCAAATGGCAAGAAGCAATGACACGTAATTCATATCACATTCAATTGATTATAGAACTTAATAATAATAATTATTAATAAAAACACAATAATAGCGCATTACCCCTGTCCGTAGCAAAAATTGGGATCTGTTGTTAATGTTTATTATCACTGAACGCTAGGGGGCAGCAATGTTCCATAGCATGACTCCTGTGTTCTCAGTCAGTCATCATTGGAAATAGAAAAGTGGTGATAAATTCTCGGTGTTGGCAGCCATTGTTTCAACAATAACTAGTTGGTAACAATAACACAGTTCCATCTAACTCCTTAAATTTTTTTTTTTTTTTTTTACATATTTTCTGTACTAATATTGTGTTTCTCAAAACTAAGCCTAAAATGCCAAGATTTGTAAATTCAATCAAGGCCATATCAAATAAATAGTTTACTTCTCTGATACAGTGAAGAATGAAGAACAGCCACGGTCCTGTAAGTGAGGCTTGCTGTTAAAAATGCCATTCGATAAATGTTGCTCTTGTTTTAGGTTTACTCTGTGACTGAATTTGGCTTGTTATTTTCAACTGCCTTTTTTGTAAAGGACAACTTCATATGATAAGTTTTATGTTGTTGGTCCTCTATTATATTTAAATTCTAGACAATTATCATGACTTCTGAAGGCCTTTGATGCTGTGAATAATGTGTCGCGGATTTTGACAGATTTATATTGAACACAGGGTAGCTTCCATAACAGGAAATAACCATCTCAGAAATGATTACCCTTTAACAAGACAAGTGAGGTTTTTCTTATTTTTTTGTCTTTTAATAATAGGCAATTTTTATTTGTATTTGCATGCATTTGCAACCCATCTAAATGTATAATAGTAAGAACTATAAGAAGTGTCACGTACTCTACTTTTGTCTACTAGTTAAATGAAACCTCAGATTAAATGTATTGCATTTTAACACTTAAGAAATGCTTTATTTAAATTTAATTTTCTTGAAAATTATTATAAACTATTATAAGTAACGATTGTACATACTAAATGCATTTAATTTTTTTGAACAAATATTTTCTTTGCATTACAATTCATATGCAACATAATAGCATACAAGCATTTTTGATGATTTGTGATGGCTTAATCATTAAAGTTATTCTAAAATGTAACATTTGTTTGCTGAGTAGAAAAAAAGTCTAATTCAAAGTTAACTGTACATTAATAAAGATAAAGGTGAATTTGAATTCCACACTTAATTTTTCTTAACTGTTTACATTCTTGCTTTGCCAAAAACTCAATGCAATTTTTTCTTCTGCTGTACAAATTGTATAAATAATATTTGTGTAAATCATTGCCAATATAATTTAAAGATATATTATTAAAGTCTATATATTTTTTTTTATTGCTAGTGGTTCATTAACACATTTAATTAATTAAATATTTAGTAACATTTCCCCAAAGCAAGGCTTTACCTCAGTGTCGTGGCATTTACCACCGCACTGCAGATCGTTTAAATTCTCTTACAATCGTTTAGTTTTCATCTTTGAATTAATGTCAAGTTCTCTCTTAATTCTTTCGAATAAACACATTTTCTGAAATGTGAAGCGGACTTGATAAAGGTGCGTAGGACTCTGTGGACCAACAAAGCATTGCTTTACTGCACTGCGGAGAGAGGAGAGAAGTGTGTGGAGAGACAGAGCAGTGCCAGCTCTACTCCAGTCTTTATCTCAAACACATCCTGATTGAAAGCCTCATGTCAAAGTCCTGTTGTTGCCAGGGAGTTGTCATGCCAACGTCATCTGAAGGCGACACTCATCATTCGTCATTTCACTATGCCCGTTCCCTCCGTTTTCTTTCCTACTATTTTTTTTTTTTGTTGCTGATAGACTATGTAGTCCCACACACACACACACACACACACACACACACACACACACACACACACACACACACACACACACACAAGCTGGATTATATGCAACTGAAATCCATTTTGCTGTGGGTTTCCTGAATTCATGCAAAAACGATTAACGGAATGATACTTTCATAGCGTTCGCTCGGACAACTGTTTATTTAAAACATTATTTTAAACTTCTGTAGTATTGACTACTTATAAATGATATCCACAAAATCGTTGCAATTTGTAGTCTGTATGGTTGCAGATTTTTGGTTAATAGTCTTAGCATTACACAGCCGTGCGCACACACGCATGTACACGCACGCGCACGCACATGCACTAACACGCACACACGCATGCAGCCTCCTAAGTAATTGTGGTGTTCTGGGTCTGGTCAGCAGGTTGTCACCTGTATCCTATTAAGAACATTCTCGCCTCAGCACTCGTACCAACACCTCCCAACCCCAGTCCCTCCCCCCTCCCAAATTCCGCCCCCGAGCATCAGACGTGCACCCCTTCTACCCCCCACTCCCCGCCCCGTCTCAAGGCCATTTTTTTTTCACTTGGTTTAATACTTCTGTCATTAACAATGGAATGGAAGGAGAGCGAGCAGTGGGAGCTACTGTAATTGGATGTTAAATATGGCAGTAGGTTGGTCCGTACAATACTACTTCCTTGGTGGGGCTTTGGTGCATCACAGACCCCGCCCACAATGTTTGTGGTCCTAGTCTGGCCGGCTTAGGGATTCGAGGCTGGGCTCAGTGCTGCCGGGAGCCCCCCAGGTGCCGGGGCCTTAGGGGGTGCATGGCCCTGACGGGGGGTTGGCGACCAGGCCTGTTGCCCCTCGATGGGCTGCTACATTTGCTTCCCAGGGCCTTGTATGGCCAGGGAGCACCGGTGTTTTCGTTTGATGTCAGAAGAGAGATCTCAATGAACTATACAGGAGCCTGAGGAGCTGGTTATACTGCAGTTACACAAACAGTAAAGAAGTAAACTCATTTTAATGTACACTGCCGTCGTTAACTTGTTGGATTCAGAGTCGCTAGTGGATTATTAGTGTGTGATATCAGCGTAAAAGAGACATAGCCAATGTTTTATATTTGTAATGAATTATAAAAATAAAAAGACTTCCTGTAAAAACGTTTAGAGTTGGACATGTGCTTAATGCACATTTAACATACTGCCATTGATGCTGCATTATAAATGTTGTAGCAGTGTGATTCGCAGACCCTTTCAAGTGGCAAGTTTCCCCTTTTATAGTTTTCCGTCTGCAGGGTTTTTGTCCATATCAACTACAAAGCATTACGTACTGTAGGGGAGGCAATATGGCTGTCTGCTGTGACACAGATCTCTTTCTGTTTCTCCTTCGCTCTCTTTCTCATCTCCTCCCTGCCTGTTAGAGAGAGGGAGCGGGCGAGCTGGGGTCTTGCCTGGGTCATTGTTCAGTGTCCCCATCATCTGGCTGTGACACCAGCACAGCGGGACATGGCAGCTCCCATAGAAACGGCGGCGACTCAAATCGTCTACATGGCGTAACCTTACGCCCGCCTTTGTCCACACCTCCGGCAGGATTCATTTGTGTCGCCGCAGCAGGTCTGACCGGTGAACAATTCCCGGGCCGAACGGGAGGGAAATCCATTTCACTGATTAAAGATATCTGGTGCCTGCTCTCTACACTGTCATCTGACTGGCAGCACAGCTGCCTTGTCCCTTTTCGCCTTACCCTTAACTCTTCCCTTTCTTCCTCGTTCCGTCACTGCTCCATCGCTGCAGGTCCCGGTGGGGAGAAAAGCCCATCCGATACCGTTCTGCTTCTTGTCATACTGCTCGCTGAGCTAGGAACTGTGAGCCTGAATCCTTACGCGCCGAAAGAACGAGCTGGTCTCAGACCAATATCCATGATTCATCGAAGAGGAGCCCAACCCGCAACAAGGAATGGTAGATGGCTTAAAGGCAACCTCATGCGATGACTGACTCGCCAAACCAAAAATGACACGTGCCACAGTGGGACCCCTGGATTTTTGGGAATATTTCTTGCTGTAAATATTTGTCAGTATCAAGTGACTATCACAGTTATTTTATTGTCAGCATTGGGCCGAAGAAAAAAACATTTGCATAGTTTGGTAAAATCAAGCATACAAATGGAGAGTGATGGTTTGTCCCTGTTTCATAGAATGCACACTGCATAATAGGAGTTGCTTTGGCAATAGTAGGGGGTGACATTTCTATGAACCATGATATGGTTCGGACTACTTGATTACTGGGCACTGGTATTGTAATTTGTCCTCAAACTCTGGACAACATTAAACCCATCAGCACAAATGACAAGTTTTCCTAGTGTTGACAGTGTTTTTGTGACAGCTTTGTCTGTCTGGTGAGGTACTTCAGAGGGGGGAGAGAGAAAGAGAACAAGAGGGAGAGAAAGAAAGAGAGAGAGAGAGAGAGAGAGAGAGAGAGAGAGGGAGAGAGTGCAGTAGAAAAAAGAGAACTCTCTTTGGTGTGCCGATCTCTCATTGGCTGTGGGCTTGACCTTGGGCTGCGTGCTGAATCCTCCTGTGTTTGCGTCCTAGCCGGCTATAAAATGAGATGGAGGGTGGCGCGCCCACAGTAAATCAGAAATAGCCGGGCTACGGCGCGCCCGTTGAGCCAGTCTACCGCTGGATGTGTTTAAAAGTCCCCCTCTGCAGTAAAAGGGCCCCACGTCCCTCCCGCCAGGGTCTGTTAGAGCTGACTGGAAGAAGGGGAGAGAGAAGAAGCCCCGCGTGGGAGCCACGGCCCACTTTCTAACCCCTGTCTCAAATTAGCCCTCTCAGATCAGACCTGACATCACAAATGACCCCCCCGCCTCTCTTTCTCTCTGTCATCCTTCTCTCTTTCGTCTCCGTGCTTCTTCACCCCCCCTCTCCTCCCCTTCTCGTCACTAGACCGTTTCAGAAAGAGGGCTTTTAAAATGACGAGTCTCTATCCATGCATATAGTAACTTGATTAATGTACAAAGAAGGACATTGATTCTCTTCCTGTTCTTTACGTTCTAAGACCTCCACTCCACTAGGGGGCAACGTCACTAAAACAATATCTTATGTGCCACTAAATAACCAGCTAATAAACAGAAGGGGAACTCTCCCCAGATTCTAACAATAATTACGATTCAATTAGGTCTGTGGTTTATGATCGATTATTACAATATGCTGGTCACCTGCTACTTGAGAGCAGTGAAGTACATTATGTCGAAGTAATTCATTACGCCGCTACCATCGCTGGAACCAGGAGTCATACAACCTTTCCACCATTTTCAAGTGCCTTGTCCATTTCCATTCCAGGAGTCACCCCAAGCCCCTAATGGAAGGGAAACTCCATGGAAAAAAACCTCTCCGGTCCCAATGGTCCACGGTCGTCAAGCAACTGGCACAAACAGCCTTCCGGTGCAACCCACCCCTGGCATCCCGTTCGCTACAGCGGGCCATTGTGTGCCAGAGTGTGCCAGAGTTCACCGGGTATGACAATTAAATGGTGCCACTGTCAAGGAGGGTTAACTGACTGCTGAGATCCAACCCTCCACGGGCGCATCATGCCTGTCTGTCTGCCTGTTTGTCTGTCTGTCTGTCTGTCTGTCTGTCTGTCTGCCTGTCTGTCTGTCTGTCTGTCTGTCTGTCTGTCTGTCTGCGTGTGTGTGTGCGTGTGCCTGTGTTTGACAACTGCGTGCTAGGTGTGGGCCCGGGAGAAAGGCTGTGGAATATGGAGATCAGTAGAGTGGCACTGCGTTTGACAGCAGCGTTGTAGACAGGGGTTAAACAGGGAATAGAGGAAGCCCCGCAGAGGCCACGAGCACCGGGGGTGGAGAGGTGATGAACGGCGAACAAAGGTGATGCACCGTTACAAAGAACAGACACCCTGAACTGCAAGTTGGCCCTATTTATAGAACGTGGGCATTTGTTTGTGCACTTGTGCATGAGTACACTCTACCTTTAAGAAAGTGAAGATTTCAATATTCAATAGAAACCTGGTTGGGGAAAAAAGAAAAAATTCACGTTGCAGAAGCACATATATATTCGGCTGTGTCTTACTTAGCATTAACACACAGTGGAGGGCTAGTATGAATGCCTATTAATCCAGCAATGTGAGGCTGATGCAACCCGTTGTTTGAGCAGCCCTCAGAAAGGAGACCTCCGTAGCCTTTGCTCCTGTGTAATCACACACCGCTCATCTCAACATGACCAAGACAGCTCTTGCATAGCAAATGGATCCACACTGCTCAAATGGATCCACACTGCTCAAAGAGGCCTGAGGCCCACCTCCCACAGCCACTGTCTCTAGTAACGTTCTCCAAACATCTCACCTAGAGGATTCCTGGAATCAAGAGCCGGAAATCCAGAATCCTGCAAATAGGTTATCTGGAAAACCTGGGAATTTTGGGAAAGTTACTGAAATTGTGTATCCCTGCCCTGTGTCTTTGATATTAAAGGCACTGATCCTTAGTTGCTTGCGATCTTCTGCTTTAGTCCAGTAACCATGATCTACTGCATGTCTATTCCATTAGGTGCCTGATCACTGTGTTGCAGAATGTTTTATTATTATGGTCTTAAAAATGCTGCTAAAGCAAAAGTGTCTCAACCCCTCCGAACTATGTCCATTAATTCTGATACAAGTTCACCTTTCCTCCTTCTGCTGGGTTACTGAACTACCTCAGATTAAGACACAGCATCTGTAGGTGTCCTCTTACCTTTTCCCTGCCTCAGGAGCACTCTATTAGACTTGTGAGGAAAAGCCACAGCTGTGGAAGAAAGGCTGGCAGACCAGCCCTTGACTTTGTTAATTGTCTCCCATGCATAAATACTTGTAAATGACTTCTGGAGGAAGAATGACTTCCAGACCTACTTTATTAAATGTAATTTACTACTGGATAATGTCCTCCATGGCTTTCATATGCATTCTTATGAGGCTGTAACAGGCCAAGGATAAATAGTGCCAGACAGAGGTTTGGACACAGCCATTTTGATGTCGATGGTGCCACTGTTACAATGTTTAGTGAAGGTGTTAACTGTGTTGAGTGTGTCTGTTTATAAGAGGTTGCCATCATACTCTGTAGCCTCTTTCCAAAACAAAAAGTCTGTTGCGCTGTGTATAAATGATCGAATAATGACCTGATGGCACACACACCTCATCTCGTTGCCTTCCGTCACCTCACCGCTTATCTTCACCCGCATTAGTAGAATAATATACATACTTTTAAATGACATTCTTATCAAGCAGGGTCATCTCGCCTTTCCTTCATTCATACAGGACAATGATAAAGAATGTATGTTATTTTAAGACCTTGTTCAAAGAGAGGGAAGCTGTGATAATGTGATTAACTGCTGAAGGTTTTCTGTGCTGCTCTTTAGACTTTATTTCCCCTTTCATTACTCATTACTGATTATATTTAAGTATTCCTTGTGGTCTTTGTTGTAGCTTTTAAAAGCATTGAAGTGGCTTCATAAGAAATAAAGACAGAAGTGCAGATATTTCTGTGGTCTTTCTAGTTTCTGATGTTGCTCCAGAGAGTATGAATGTATAAGTACGCATGTGTCAGTTTATCAGCAAGGAACGTCCTCCCCTTGTCATCATGTTTCTGCCCTTCTAGAGAGCGTGAGAATGTTCCTGAGAGAGTGAGCGAATGTTTGGACTTCAACATATTCCCACTTTCAAATGCATCGACAGGGTTTGCCGGAGACGTGCACAGTCCTATGTGAGCATTGCTTTCAATTGAACTTTCAAAGCTCAATTATGTCCAGCAGCATACAGTTCCACTATCTCATACTGGACGTGAGCTCCACTTGACCTGCTCTGCGTCGCTCTCTCTTTCCATTCAGACCTGAAGACTCCAGACGTCTTCCCGTCAGAGAGCTGAAAATGTTCCGCTGCTCCAACCTCACCAGAGTCCATAACCTTTCCGGGGTAAAAAACAAAAAAACAAAAAGAAAAACAGCAGATGCATGCAATCCAATCTAATGTTTACTTCTTCTACGCTCTCACCTATTTCATTCCCCTCTCTCACCTTTTTTTAATAGCCCCTGGTATTGTCTGGGTCCTTACCGACAACAAAGGGATAAATGCAGTGCCTACTGTAGGTCCCTGTGGTAAGGCCTTGGACATGACACGTGTCAGCCTATGATAAATTGGCTGCCTGTCTGTTCAATTTCAAATGCAAAGCTCCAGAGAGAGGGAGCGCGAGATGCAGGAGAGGGAGGACGGGGAAAGCAGGGGGGTGGGGGCAGGCACATTTCTGGCGAGGAGAGGGAGTGTGAGGTGTCTGATGCTGGGGGTTTGCGTGTGGGGAACTGATAAGGTGCTGCACAAGTTTTAGTGCAGAATGCCCACTTCCTGGGGTTAGGAGGTAGAGCCCTGGCAGCAAGACAGGGGTTATGACGACAGGAGAGTAGAGGATGGAAGGAGATGTAGGAAGAGGGAGGAAGAGATGAAGGAATATGGACAGAAAGAGATGAAGGAAATGAGATAGAAAGAAATGGAGGAGAAGAGAGAGAGATGGAAGAAAATAGAAAGAGATGGAACAAAAGAGAGGGAAAGAGATGGAACAAAAGAGAGCTAAGGAGATAGAATAAAAGAGAGCTAAGGAGATGGAAGAAAAGAGAGAGAAGGAGAATGGAAGAAAAGAGAAAGAAGAGATGGAAGTTAACATAAAGAAAAGGGAGAGAAAAGAGATGGATGAAAAGAGAGTAAGAAAAGAAAGGCTTGATAGGCTGATGCTATTCCAGTACACTGCTGAACAGATGTGATAGGTTCACATAAGCAATAATACACCAGCCATCAACATTATCCTCCACAATATCTCTCCTATACGCTCTGAGCTTAAATTGGAGTCAGTTGATAGTTTGTTTCTTTACATTTTCCTGGCAGGCTGATTAGACGAGTGTGGGAGAACCCATTAGATGAGAGACTAAGCGTGATGAAAAGACAGCAGCAGCAGTTTGTTGTTCCAGAAGATTCCTGGCTAATAATGTGCCCGTGCTAATCAGTGGAGCTGGGCTGGGAGAGTTGGCTCCCTGAAACCAGCCCGGCGCTGGGAAAAAGACGAGGATCCGGGCCAAATCCAGCTTGTATCGCCCAAACCGAGTGTGCAGGAGGAGGGGAAAGCGGCTTCTAACTCGGGATGCCTGCCTGCCTAGGAAAACAAAACGAACGGTACTTTCTTTTACAATTGGCCTATGAGGTGACAAAGCTGATATTATGTTAATGTCAATCTAATCAGAGAGATGTCTCCTGGTAAGCCTTGGCAGGCACGGGAGTTTGCGTTGCGGGGTCCCGTGACACGAGACCCCCTGTTGTTGACAAACACACTTCCTCTCTCTTACCCTCTTCCCCATGCTCCACCTTAAAATAATATATTTTTTCGCAAAAGGTGGCGCACTTTGCCGATTGCAACATTTGAGTTTGAATGGAATGATGCATCGCGATAAATCATTTTTTAAAGGACACAATGAGTTGATTTCCCTTCTGTGTTTAGAATCACCCTGGCAGCTTGACTCTGTTCTCAAGCACTCCTCTCAGCCCCGAAAGCATCTCATTTTGCAGTGTCTCTCTGTTTTTCCCTCCCCGACTTTCCAGTTGTTGTCTGTTTTTTTTTTGTTGCTGGGACTCCTCTAGCTATCTATCCCATAGCTCTGTAATGGGCAGTGTGAAACTAAAGTGGCCTTCCTAATGGCCATACATGTCTCTTTGACCTTTAAATGTCATTTCCAGGTGTGTCAGGGTGGCTCACCGCTAATGCACAAATTCGATAAGGAGTTTATCTATCCCAGAGTCCTCTAGCCCTCTGGGGGGAGAGGCACAGGGGTGCTGACCCCCTCCACATAGCCTCCCCCACAAGAAATCCTTGGAAATAGCAGTATTGTAATCGTTTAGCGTCCAGGAAGAGAAAGTCCCAAAAAAAAGGGAGCAGGTAGAGCCTGAAATCAGTGTTGGCTGGGTGTGTGTTTGAGCATGATCTATCCCCCCGTGAACTCTCTGACACCTCATCTGCAGTGCTGACGAGGCGGTGCCGGGCCTTAATTGAAGTGGGTTTGTCTCATCCCCTGCCCGCCAGGCGCTCTCCCATGATCCTCTTCTCCATGGGTCAGTGAGAGGGGGAGGGGGGACCCCTGAGTGCCGACCAATGGTGGGATTGCTATTTGCTTCCTGACGCCCGCTGAGAGGATGTTAGATTGAAGTTATTTTATGCTTGGGTTACCTCTCTCCTTCACTCTTCTGCCTCATATCTCCTGCCCTCGTCTATCTGCCCTGTCCCCTTCTCCACCCCACCACCCCACCACCCCACTCCCCGTTCTGAAAAGCCCTCATGCAGGAAGAGAGCTGGAGGGTTTCAGTTACAGGTCGAAGGCAATGATTTTACTGAGATCGTGCAGTTGAATAGGTACAGTACACTTCCCTGAATAGAGCTCAGTCTGAAATGACAGTCACACGCACCATCCACCTTTAAAAGTGTGTGTGTGTGTGTGTGTGTGTGTGTGTGTGTGTGTGTGTGTGTGTGTGTGTGTGTGGGCATATGTTTGTCAGAATTAGAATCACCTTTGTTCACCTACAGTTATACATACATGGAGTTTTAATTGGTGTAATGGTTCAGCTACTGGTAGTCAACGTATAGAAACAAAGTAGAATGGGTGGTGAGCATGCAAGACAATGGGACATGACAGGTGAGTGGGCAGCCAATCAGTGTGGGTCGCTGCTCCTATTCTGCTGGAATCCAAAGAGAGTGAAATTAAGATGAAGGCTGAATGGCGAAGATCCGCCACGTGATTGGCAGGCGTGAGGCTTTGAGCGGTGATGACATGACGGTCGCCAAGTCTCAGGGGTTTGGGGCGAATTTTATAAACGTCCATAACACTTTCCACCAACAGAATGTTCCCACAAAATCCCTCATGCGCCCCAAAACGTCAATATGTGTTTGAGTTGTATGTATTGAATCGTGTGGGTTATGGAGGTCTGTTTATGGGGATATTCAGGTATTCTGTTCCCTGGTTAAAGGTCAGGTCAGCATTGTGTTCCTTTCCCTTAGATTGCAATTTCTTATTATTTTCTGTCTGGTGCTTATGTGCTAAACAATCTTTTTTTTTAATATGCTATTTTGGCCTGGATGTGTAATATGCTGTTTATACTATATCTGCCTCAGTAGAATCGAATACAAACTTTAACTAGAAATTAAACTCCAGGTTTGAAAGCAGATGGTTTTGATGATGTGGCACAAAATTAAGCACATTAATGAGGAGGCTTTTTTGGCTCGATAGCACCACTTTTACCACCAGTGGCCAAAAATCCTGGACTGCATCTTCAATCAGTCCTGACTTTGATATTTCTATACTCCAGGTATTTTGGATCATTTTACAGTGACTGGTATGTACTCTCTAAATGACTGTATTGTTATTGGTAAACTGTAATACAATGACTCGAAACAGAGACAACACCATTCCAGCACATTCAGATTGTTTCAAGACATTATTCCTCAATGTAATTGTCTGTGGTTACAGTAGGCTTACACTTACCAATACAAAATGTGCTTGGAGTCAAACTGTAAACCGTTGATCCATGATACACAATAATTAAATGTTGGGGCATCGATCGCTTAATAGGCTCATGTTCTAATCCTCTTTATAATTTCTAAATGTATCCCAGACAAGTTTATTTTACGGTGATGTAAGGATTGCACCCTTTGGCTAAATTCCTTTGAAACAGAAATGCATTTTCAGGAAAAGAAATGAGTCAGATTAAACATAGTATTGTGAGATTATAATCCCTCCACACTAACTTTTGTCTTTCTGAATCAATTTGAGGTGAAACCCCTGAAGCAGTTCGTCGGATTGTAAACCTGCAGGAGTTTTTGGTTTTGTTGATTTGCAGTCTGTCTGAGGCAAACGCAAAGTAAGAATCAACCATTTCGGCTGGAGTGGCACAGTAGGGCTTCAAAAAAGGTGTGGGTGTGTGTTGCTAGGCCCATTTATATCTAAGGTGTGAGTGTGTCTTGCCAGGCCTGTGTGTGTCTAAGTGAGGAGCGCATTAAAATGAAGGTAATGATGTGAGAGGCAGGAGTTGGTTTGTTGCTAGGGTGACCCTGCGGCTCACACCCTTTCCCAGCCCAATGTATTTCTGATTCTCTCTATCCCTCATCACCATGCCCCGCCCTTTGACAGGCAGCACTGCACACACACACATACACACACACACAAACACACACAAACAGTTCTATTTCAGAAATTCACCCACTACTAATGTTTTCAAACCATTCATTTCCATCCTGTCCCCACTTTTCTACAGGTTAAAGTTAGCTCTGCCTCTTTAGAGGTTACAGTTAGCTCTGATTGTCTTGGTTACAATTAGCTCTGCTTTTTTAGAGGTAACAGTTAGCTTTGCCTCTTTATGGGTTACATTTAGCACTGCCTGTTTAGAGGTTACAGTTATCTCTGCCTCTTTAGAGGTTACAGTTAGCTCCGCTTGTCTTGGTTACAGTTAGCTCTGCCTTTTTAAAGGTAACAGTTAGCTCTGCCTCTTTAGAGGTTACAGTTAGCGTTGCCTCTTTTGAGGAAACAGTTATCTCTGCCTCTTTAGAGGTTACAGTTAGCTCCGCTTGTCTTGGTTACAGTTAGCTCTGCCTTTTTAGAGGTAACAGTTAGCTCTGCCTCTTTAGAGGTTACAGTTAGCGTTGCCTCTTTTGAGGAAACAGTTAGCTCTGCTTTTTTAGAGGTTGCAGTTAGCTCTGCCTATTTAGAGGTAACAGTTAGCTCTGCCTATTTAGAGGTAACAGATAGCCCCACTCCTTGTAGCCCTGCCTATGTAGATGTTACAGTTAGCCCCGCCTCTCTAATGGCAATAGTTTGCTCTGCCTCTCGAGAGGTTATGATTAGCCTCTCCTCTCTGGGGTAACGGCTGGCATTCTAGGGTCAGTGTATAAGCAGAGTGTCCCGATTGAGGATCTGCCAGCCTGGGACATTTAAGATGGTTGTGGGGGGGCTGTTTGTCTAGTTCCAAGACACATTAACAGATGAGACCCCCACCTCCCAACCCCACCTCCCCCACAACACCACCGCCTCCCAAACCCTGTCAGAAACGTGCCCTTGCATTTAGATATCTGTTTTCTTTACTCCCACAAGCTGACTGAAATTCTCCCAGTGCACCCTGCATGCTTGTGGGAACCGGAGTGTTTAAAAGGCCCATTTGTAAGGGAAACCTGCTCCGATCACCTCCAAGGTTCATTGGCTGTAATTGGCCTGGGGTGAACACAGAGCCGCTAACGTATTTGAGGAGATATTGAAAAAGCTGATGAGGGACACAAGATGTGTTATGGAATAGCAGAGTTAATAATGGGGGGGATTTTGACGAATGGACTGGCAAATGTGTCCTGATCCGGCCTTAAATTGCTTTTTTCATTTGACCAACACAAGGTGGTCTTAATTTATACATTTCCTCATTGACTATGCAAGGTCCCGGCGCCACAAAGAGCACAGTTCACTTTGTGTTTTAGGACAATCTATTCAGGAAAGTACCTTCCCAACGTGCATTATGTGCCCAGAGTTACTCTTAATAACACCCTTTAGAGCTCTCCAACATCACCGTCACACAGACGTACAATGTACGTGTTTAAAACAGCCCAAGCCCTGACACTCACGCCGTGCGGTTGTGGGTGCGTACGCATGTCTTTTTATTGCTGCATACATCACCCCGTGTGAAGACATCTCAAAGAGAGTGTGATCCATACAAAAACATTAATCATCATTCATTGTATGTTAATAAATTCAGAATTTCTCCATTTACCATGCGGACGTCCACATGCACTGGAAATGCAACCTTTCCAGGGCTCATAAATCACACAGACTGAGTCATCTGACAAAGTACCCAAACACAGGCAGAGCCCGTCCCCAGGGCACAAACACACACCATCTAATGTGGTGGAATCAGAGCGGGGACCGAGCCCCACCACCCCACCCCACGTTGCCTCGCTCCGTCTCCTCTCTGCCAACCCCTACCACCAGGCTGGAGCCCAACGAGATGACAGGCAGAATCAGAGGGGATTGTGGGATGCCTGTGGCCTCCTACGCATTCTCTCTGGGTTCTCGCTCTCTCTCCGGGGCCTGGGCCGTGCTGAAACAAACCCCCCTGCCCAGAGGCTAGCCTGACAATGTTCTGTGGAGACCTCTTTTCCTGTCTCTCCCTCGTAATATTCATTCTCTTATTAAAACTGGAAGGAAAGCAGCTCGGCGAGTTGTTATCTGCCATATCATCCTGGCCATTGTACGATTAAAAACATTTGCCAGTGCATGGGGGAAGTTTAGGTGAGTGGGAGCAATTTTCAAACATTTTATTTCTCAGATGAGCATTTTCTTGTTACTTCATAGGGCCCCCATTGCACCAGTGACTGGAAAAATATTTCAATAAAATTTTTCGATGAGATAATTAATATTAATACACATCCAAGTATCAATTTGGTAGTCTGAGCTTGGCAGTGTTAGCTACATAGTATTAGCTAGTGCTTGTCAGGTGTCCCGGCACAAATCTGTATTTTTCTCCGGTAGAATCTCCTTTTTTTGTTTCCATGTCTGAGGTTTCTCTGCAGCACACTGGGCATTATGTTCAGAACAACAAATCAAGATTTGTTTTTGCGGTACGGACGTGCCAGCCCCAAATTCCTCTGAAATGGTCCAGCCACACCAACACCTCGGTGAAGACTGAAGAAGGAGCAACGGCGCCTCCTCATTCTGAGACTGCCTCCCTTCTTGACGCGACAACTGCACCAACCTCGGTCCCGTGGCGGTATGGAGGGTGACGCGGACACGCCCGGCCCCCTGGGAAATTCAGTCAACATGACGCTGGGCAGCCGGAAGGCCATGGAAATCATCCCGGACCTCAACCAACCGAGACGTGGGCTGTTTCCCCCGATGGGATTCATGGTTTTAACAGGATTCCTGTTAGCTGATGTGAAACGCAGCAGCTGCCCTTCCCGTGGTCGGCACAAAACAAGGAGCACAAAATAATACACATAAGACGGGGTACACTACAAAGACAGAACTACATACCTTTAAAACCTTCTCAATCCATTGCTGTACAGAGAAGGTGTGCTCACGGGGTTTGGGTTAGAACAGAACAGACAACGTACAGATAATGTTTCAGACCCAGGACAGAGTCTGAAACGAAGTTCACCACCCTCCACACACACACACACACACACACACACACACTTAACCACCTGCATACACACATTCAGTCCAAGCTGTTGCCCCATGTTCCCTGTGATTAATCATGTGCTGGACACTGGTCTCTTTTCAGATATTGTATTTATTTCCTGTTTCCTTGTTAATTTAATATTTTAGGTTTTATCATGTTAATTTCACTGATATGCACTACACAGCCCTCCACAATAATTGCCGCTTGTGGTAAAGATGTGCAAAAAGACAATGACATGATATAATTATATTAATATGATTTGGCTACACACGCCACTCTGCTACACTGTGTAGATATGACACATAGCCTGGTGGGTTAAGAGTTTGGGGCCACTAATGATGTGTTGCTATTTTGAATCTTCAAAATGGAAGAAAATGATCTCTTGCTGTGCCCCGGAGCAAGGCCCTTTACCCAGATGGCTCCTGTAAGTTGCTCTGAATAAGATTGTCCCTGAAATTCAACCAATAAAATATTGAAACTTTGGAACCAATACATATAATATCTGCACCCAACTATTGTGATAATATTGCTCTGTGAAGTCTCTGCCAATTCCCAGGACAAAATATGACTCATGCAGTATTCCCGACTTTACTGTTGTTGACATCCCAAATTTTGAATAATTGAAGAAGCAAAACGACTGAAAGTGTGAGTTGTTTCCCCACACAGTGCACATGGCTTTAATCTAGCTGTTTAGGGAAGCTTAGCTGAACACAGATGAAGGAGAGTCAATCTGAATGGAAACGATGTGCGTCTTCTCTAGCAGCGAAAAAAGATGAACAGAAACAGATTTCCCTGTTAATAAGTCTGGAAGGCCAATAATCGGTGCTATTCAGGTGTAAGTCTGTCATTTGTGTACACACACAGCAGATTAGATTATTTTTAGCTCGAGGGTATCTTCCAATACATGGAATAATTGTTCCTCTGTTTTTACCTTTTCACCAAAGGTAGTCACGTGACTGCAGTGTGCACTTGCTGTATGCCACAGATTAAAAGATTAAAGGCTTTGTGGGAAAGACACATCTTCCAAAACCATATTATTCTCAACCGGGGGCATGGATGCTACAGCAGTGCTGTTTGCATTATGCAGAGAGCCTCTGTAGTGCCATTAGCAAGATAATGCCTTCACACGTTCATCACCAGAATCACGGCAACGGGCAAAAGGAGCCGTTGCCCTCTGATATGCAAAACACCACGACACCGAGGGCGAACGCTCCTCCGCACTGCCATACGCAGAGAACACAAATTATTTATCCTGTATTTTTTCCGTTCTCTGCTCTCTCCCCGCTCTACCCCCCCCCCCCCCTGCACGGATCCCCTCGCGTCTCGCTGGTCGTCCGGGCTGTGCCTCTCCCCTGGGACAGGGGGACTAGGTGTTATGTCTGACTGGGAAGCTGCTCGTGACTAATTGATTAGACGTCTGATGGAATGTGAATGGCTCACTTTGCCCGCGTACCGCTCCCTGATTGTCAGTCTGTCAGATGTACCGGGTTTTCATACAATGTGCATGTACAGTGTATGTGTGTGTGATATTAGAAGCATGTTTGTTTTGCCTGAAATGGCTCTTCTCAGATCCTACAAAACTTGCCCCCGGCATTCTGAACGATTCTTGAGCTCACTGATGTTTTCCCCATTGTGAGGAGCGCCGGCTTCGTCTAAATGTGCAGTGATCCCCTCTCTTTCCAGCTCCTTTCTGCAGTCTGTTGGCGGAATGCATTCACACCCCTTCTGGTAGACTGTGCTCAGCGTGTTCCATCCGTTGTCTTGAGTTTCCTGACACATTTCATCCCAGTAAACGCGACTGACCTAATGAGGAAAGGTGTTGCCACTCCCGTACCCGGTTAATCCACTCCTGTTGTTGGATCTATGTGTGTACCCCTGACTGCTCTTGGTGCTGTGGCGTTGGGTCGGATCCAGGGACCTAATGAAGCGGTTCTGATGGTCCCGGTCCCACAGGCCTCTGTAACTGCAGCGCGCCGTGCAGTCAATGAACACTCACAATAGTTTAATTGATCTAATAATGTACCCGATTGGTCAAAGTAATCAGTCCCATGTCTTTGGTGTCTGCTGCCTGTGTCCTGTCAATATCTACCACCCACAGAGGGGTGTGTGTGTGTGTGTGTGTGTGTGTGTGTGTGTGTGTGTGTGTAATTTAGGATAAAGGAGGCAACATGCTGCTGACAAGAATCATTTAACATAACAATATGTGGACTAACGATAATACATTTCAACAGATTGATTGCCTAATTGGTGCCCGGAAAAGCTTTCATTAGCAAGGAAGGTTCGTCATTTTTCCAGTTGATACGCCGTTCAATGTATAAGGCAGGTCAACCTTAAATATAACTCAACTTTACAAATGTCAGTTTGTTTTAAAGCAGTTGATCTATTACGTTCCCTCTGCATTTTATCAGGAGAAACAGTTGGATGTCCAGGTGAACCTCTCTTGGGGAAGATGCATTGGTTGGACTGTGAGGGCCACTGGGAAATGATCAGTGTGCTTCCCATCCAGCCCGCATCCTCTTCCCTTAATGCTGACATTTCATCCAAGCATTTAATTCGGGCTCTTTTTAAAGAGCAGGTAATAGTGCGGAGGGGTACGGGGACCCAGAATTAAGCAGTTTTACACCGAAGGGTAATTTGGTTTGATAAATGTGCCGTGGCTGGTAACTAATAATACATATTTTAAGTAGCGGCGCGGCTGCCCGGTAAAGGTAGCATCATTATTAATGTGGGAGTTGCTGTGTGTTTCACTCAGGGTTACGGCACAAGGTCAGAGCGCGTTTCACTGAATTAAAAGCCATTTTGAGCTATGGCACTCCTAATCAACTCAGACCTAAAGGTGCATAGCTCATTTATAATGAGGCACCAATGAATTTAAATAAACAGCAAGATCTAGTGATTTATAAAGGTGATGTGCTATCCTTATAGCTCATTAGCCATGACGGATTCTCTTTATTCTTCAGGCTCTTTGCCCACAGGAGCCAAGCTTTTAACCAAGTAATATCTACCTCCATTGTCAGAGCGCATTTCCAGGAGGACACTTATCCCAGTCATTAAGAAAAGTGGCAACACAATGCAAGAATAATGGTAATGTATGCCATCCAAATGCATTATCTTTCTCTTCTCTCCCTTTTCCCATGTACAACTACGGCTCCGGAGTTTTAGGTCCATGAATTCATCATCATATTTTCACATTGGGCTCTCATATTCCTGAAAGGAATCCTAATCCTTAAAAGTTGAAATGTTTTGCATTTAAAGGGGTACTTTTGGTTGCGAAATGATAGTAGTGGTGGTTAGTAGGGTAGGGTTTGGAGGGGTGATCACTTAGATAAATTATAATATTTTTATGAGAGAAAAGTGTCTGGGGCTTATTTAAACTATTTTTCTTTTAAAAGGGAACATTCTTCTGTGAATAACGCGCTACCATTAATATGCTGATTAGGAACTTTCCAGAATAATGATGTTTGATGCTCACTCGCTCCTACGCCAGATTGGGAATTAATGTAAAAGCACGGTTCTGTCTGCCAGCAAGGGCGAAAGATTTTTCTAAAAAAAGTTTTAATATTGATCTAGCCTCTTGCAATTATGTCTTTTGCTTTTGCCTCGGCACTGCTCGGGCTAAGGACTCAGGTTGCCGGATCAGTGCCACGACGACATGGCGCTGCTTTCAGCCCTGGTGTGGCAGACGGGGGGAGGATCCGTGAGGCGTGTCCATGTTACCGCCCTCCCACCGTTCCTGTTGGGACACGCCAGGGCATTAGCCACTTCATCAGCCCCTTTGTCGTCCACCGCTCTTTTGTGTCGCCCTTGACGGTAACGGGCAAAGCTAGAGATGCCTTTTTTTCCCCCTTCACGTCTTCCTGCCGCTATTCACTACAGGGCTTTGTGTGTGATCAGCGGATTGAGTCGGCCTCCGCTAAGCCGGCCTACCTTTGCGCAACTCACCAAATTGGAAGTTTGAAAACAAGTTCCTCTCATCACAAATTCTACCAGGACATTTATTCCACACTTGTGTCAAAATGGTCACAAAGATTGTCGTGGACCTCAGCGACCTGAGCCCTGACCTGATACATGGCCTGTTACATGGCCTGTTACATGGCCTGTTACATGGCCTGTTACCATCGCTGCTACTCCCTAGCATACGGAGACGGCTAAGAAGCATCAACACCAAGTCATCAGACTGTTATGCAAACGACCTATCTGCCCTGGCCTGCAAGCTAATACGCACCCTAGAGCTCTTTCGCGCAGTCACACACACAAAACACACACTTCAGGTCATTCACGCTCTCTCGGCTGGTACGTACTCAATTACACACACTTAAAATAAAATCACACCCATACACAGGTTTACTGCATAAATGAACACACAAAGTTTATCTTGGTTCTGAACGCTGGTCATTTTAATCTCTTTATATCCAGTTCCCATGTCGATTTGCCCAGAGAGTTTAACCACTTCCAATACATGTTTGATTTGAGTATTTAGCAGTATTGTGTTATTTCATCATTCTTCCAGTACATGTTTGATTCGAGTATTTAGCAGTATTGTGTTATTTCATCATTCTTCCAGTACATGTTTGATTCGGGTATTTAGCAGTATTGTGTTATTTCATCATTCTTCCAGTACATGTTTGATTCGAGTATTTAGCAGTATTGTGTTATTTCATCATTCTTCCAGTACATGTTTGATTCGAGTATTTAGCAGTATTGTGTTATTTCATCATTCTTACAGTACATGTTTGATTTGAGTATTTAGCAGTATTGTGTTATTTCATCATTAGGCTCTTGAGCTGACAAAAACAACAGCAATACGATCCCAGGTGATAACTTTTACATTTTAGTAATTTAGCTATAGATTGATTGTGTAATTTATCACAATGTCCCCATCGCTGCCCTGGGGCATTGGAATATGATCTTTATATGTGAAGAAAGAGTACCCTGTATATGCCTTCCAACACCACTTACAGCAGCATCTCGTATTCCATCCAGACACCATGTCCCATGAACTACAGTACAGGTCACATTTTGGACCAAACCTAATATCTCATGAACTACAGGTCACATTTTGGTCCAAACCTAATATCTCATGAACTACAGGTCACATTTTGGACCAAACCTAATATCTCATGAACTACAGGTCCTTGTTTTGACTCCTGGTTAAGAAGGCAACAGTATATCAATGTCGCATTCTCATTGTTATGGGGAAGTGACAAAATGCAATCCACACTGTAGTTGTTGGTTTACACAATACCATGTCTCACTGTGCTGTAAACAAAGAATGACTGGCTCCTGGATAATATCCTAGCTGTCTTCCTGGCCCCTTCTGTCGTACTGCATGCAGCATTTTTCATTCTGCTTCATTTCTTCTATGCATGTTTTATTTTTTGTTTCTCCTCCCTCCTTCCCCTCTGGGTGTGTAAACACTAAACACGCCGTAGCTTATTTTTTCGGCTGGAGGTCGTTGATTTGTCTGCCACTCTGCGTAGGTCAGCGTAGGTCGCCGGGTGCGTCGGCTCCGAAAATGAGAAGCCCCGCTCAGCTCTCGCGCTGGCGACCGGGAGCACCCCTCGCCCGCGCCTGCCCGATGATTAATGCCACCGCCGTCCAGCCACAAACCTTTCTGCTGCAGATAGTGCCAGGCAGCAAGCGCGCCTGACACTTTTAATGTATAATTAAGTAGAAAAAGTCAGCACTGGCTATGCAAATTTTTTAAAATGATAAATGACGCCATACAGCAGCAGGGATTGATTTGGTGTAAATGAAACTAATTAAGGAAATGTCAAACATAATTAATAAAACAGGTTTAAGCTGCAAAACATTGTCAATTGAATGAATGAGGAGGCATCGGCTTCCATTGTTCTGGCTTTATTTAGGGCTTGTGTTTAGCTTGTTCCGTGCTCCAGAATGCACCCTCCCCACCTCACACCCTCCACCACCAATTCCCTGAGAGGGGGAAAATAAATTTGCTTGTCTCTCCGCTGACTGTAGAAATTAATTGCTGAAATCTTGTCCCATCCAAGTGTTACATTCACTCGCAGGACATTAACATAACTAATTTGAAAGAGCCCAAATGACTGCATAATGGAGATCCGTCAGCATGCGTGACAGTCTCTGGTCATACCAAATTAGCTTGGGTTTATAATTGAAAATGCTCCCCTGTTCCAATTTTTAGAAAATTTTTCCCCTCCTCTTTTCTCCTCCATTTTTGCTATCTTGCCTCTTTTCCTTGTTCTCGATAAGAACAAAGGTTTTATAATTTACAAAAAGAGTGCTTGACCTATAATTAGACGACGAGGGGAGCGCGGGGGGAGGTGGGGGGGTGGGGTGGGGGGGGGGGCTGGAGGAGTCACATCCTTAGTCCTGGTAATGATGCAGGAGACCTTGCACTCTCCTGGGAGTCCGGAGAATAATGGGATGGTCTATTTTTATGGGAGACCCGAGCAGCGGCCCGCCGCCAGGGCACCGGGGCCGTGGTGTGTAGAGCAGCGAGGGCCAGCGGGGGCCACTTCTCTGCCCGCAAGCCCCAGCCCTGCCCATCAGTTCCGCCCGTCAGCCCGGCCTGCCCCGTGTGCCCTGTGCCCCGCGCCATCCGCTGCTCTTGCCCTTGCCGGGGAGAGAGGGGAAGGGGAAACATCTGCCACTCTGACTTCCCACATATAACTGACTGGAAGAGACACGGAGTGGAGCTGCCCTGCCTGTCTGCACGCGCAGTCACACGGACACATGGTCAGAGATCCAGACGGTCACATTCAGACAGTCACATTCAGACAGTCAAGTATTTAGACAGTCACATTCAGACAGTCTAGTAGTTAGACAGTCACATTCAGACAGTCAAGTATTTAGACAGTCACATTCAGACAGTCTAGTAGTTAGACAGTCACATTCAGACAGTCACATTCAGACAGTCAAGTAGTTAGACAGTCACATTCAGACAGTCTAGTAGTCAGGCAGTCAAGTAGTCAGACAGTCACATTCAGACAGTCAAGTAGTCAGACAGTCACATTCAGACAGTCAAGTAGTCAGGCAGTCAATTAGTCAGACAGTCAAATTCAGACAGTCAAGTAGCCACACAGTCGCGGTCAGAAAGTCAGACAGGCAGAGACAAATGGTAAGATAGTCAGAAAGACAGACGGACAGACAGTCAGAAAGTCAGACAGACAGTTACACAGTCAGACAGTCAGTCAGACAGACAGTTACACAGTCAGACAGACAGTCAGTCAGTCACAAGCTGATATACATGCTCACATATCTTGCTCAATGTCACACTTGGTAATTTTTTAATATTCAAGTGAGGACGTTTCAATTAATCTCACGGAGGCAAACTTAAACCTCTTGCGTTGTTTTTTTTTAATATTATGTGTGGGTGATTTTTACAGGAGTGCAGACGTACTGAATGGCCTCATATTTACCATAGAGCTAACATGATTTCCACAGCAGCTATCCCAGCCGGGCTCCTGTATTTAAGGATTTGGTTATTGAAGAGCATTGCTCCTAATCCACACCCTTTCATTAGAATGTTTTCTCTCCCTATTCTTCCTACGACTAGAGCAGAGCTAGTTGGTAATTAGTGGTAGTTCATAATGAGTGTGGTCAAATGAGTTATGTTCCCAGTAAGGCTCAGGGATATCATTTCATGTGAATTATTACCATATGCAATTCTCTAGGATCACTTAAAAACTCATCACACACATTAGAGGTGGTGCCTCATCCTGGCTCATGGGTCTCCTCACTCTCCATGTTTTCTGCCTGGTCTTGTTCTGTGGTGGGCGGGTATCAAAGCAGGCTCGCCAAACATTACCGTGAAAATGTGGTTCATATTGCAGGTTAGGTTGGATAGGCGCAAACATTAGAGAACCTGGCAGAAAATGAGAGACCATCACATCATCTGGCAGGATAGAAAAGACCATAAGATCATATGGCAGGATAGGAGAGACCATTAGATCATATGGCAGGATAGGAGAGACCATTAGATCATATGGCAGGATAGGAGAGACCATTAGATCATATGGCAGGATAGGAGAGACCATTAGATCATATGGCAGAATAGGAGAGACCATTAGATTATATGGCAGGATAGGAGAGACCTTTTGATCATATGGCAGGATAGGAAAGACCATTAGATCACCTGACAGGATTGGAGAGCCCATTAGATCATCTGGCAGGATAGAAAAGACCATTAGATCATATGGCAGGATAGGAGAGACCTTTTGATCATATGGCTGGATAGGAGAGACCATTAGATCATATGGGAGGATAGGCTAGACCATTAGATCATATGCGAGGATAGGTGAGACCATTAGCTCATACGGCAGGATAGGAGAGACCATACACTCATTTGGAAGGATAGGAGATAATTATGTACTGATATGGAAGCATAGGAGATTATTATATACTGATCTAGAAGGATAGGAGAGAATGACGATCACATACCGCATGATAGAAAAGAAAACACTTTAAACCGTTTTAGGCCTAAAATCCCAAGGGACATGCACGCACAAACACGTACATGTGGAAAAAAGCTATATTTTTATAATTTTTTTGAATGTGTGTGTATTTCAGGGTGCACCTGAGAAATTATATGTAGATGGATTTTTAATACCATGTTTTAAATAAATTTTACTGTATTCATGTATGGCAACTTACTCAATATCTGTATTCATTTAGTATAGCAATTGGAGATGTTTGAATTTGACAGTGAACTGGCAATGTCTGGAACAAGGTGCTTACTCACACTACAAAACAACCTGTGAGGATTTTTAACAGAGGTGAAATGAGCATCTCTCAAAAGCCAGACATATAAGGCCACTGTCAATTATCATCACATGCCTACTGTAGATGGCTGTCTGATAGTGTGTTTACCTCGTTTTATATATTTTATTTATTTAATTGTTATTTAACCAGGTGTACCCATCGAGAACCAATTCTCAATGACAACCTGGCTAAAGGCATTAAAATGGTAGATACAGTACACTGAACAACATAAAAAATGGAAGATAAAAAAAAAAATCAAAGAATTAATTAATACAAATAGACCAATACATATATTAAATACAGTACACGTGTACAGGTAGGAGCAGGGCAATCAGAGGGAGGAGTTGTCTGATATCATCTTGCTTATTTTATTTTTTTAGAAGGAAATTGTAAGATAAGCTTGTCGAGCTGAGGGTTTTGTTTTCTGTTTAATCAGTCATATTAAACCAGTACCAAACCTTTGCTGTGGCATTTGTTTTCTATCAAATCAGATCAATTATGTCCCAACTGTTTGCGATGGGGTTGTTGTAAAACAAGAAGACAATAGCAGTTTGGTTCACTTTTGTCACACTTTCCAAGTAGTGTTCTCCGTTAATTTACCTCTGCGCATTTCTGAACAGAATCCTACCTTACCAAATGCCAAGGGTCATGGGTCAAACATATGCGGCATGTATTACAATTTATTACTCTGCATTTGCCAGACATTTTTCTCTCCTGACAACCTTAGGTAAATCACGTAGCCTACTTTAAAATGTATGAGGGCCGGCTAGCATGATGAGCAAAGTCCAACGCTATTGGCTGCCGCTCCGAAGTACGTTGGCGTCCCATAAGACTGTAGGGCTTGTCTGCGTTCGACGCAACACGACTGAAATCACTGCAGGTACAGATATTTTTAGACAGAATATGCAAAGAAGACTGGTGGCTCGTTGGGTTGTTTAAGGGTTGACGGGTAGATGCAGAGAGAGGAAGACTGGGGGAAGTCACACCTAATCAGTTAGAATGGCCTCCTGTCCTCATTTCATTTGAATATATTCAGCTTTGGGCTGTGGTGCATAAGTGTCTCCGTCCTCTGCATATTCTTTATTCCTGAAGGCTCATTATTTTTTTTACACTGGCTATGTGTGTGGAAGCAGAAGTGGACCCAGTTTCTGGACCCTCTCCCTGAACTGGGTTCCTCAATACCAATCCAGTTGGGAGGGGTCACACCCCACCTCCCGCTGACATCAAACAGCTCACTTTACTGGGTCAATAAAGGAGGCAGAAAACACTCCTGAGTGTCCAGATGCGGTGTCTCAGTTTGAACCAGTTTGTTACAGGGTGAAATAGTCCTGCAGCAGCACATTATGTGTGTTATAATGAATGGGATTCTCTGTTTTGTAGGTGTTAATACATCTTGCATTAGGGCTATTGGAGTGTAAAGTGGAAATAACTAACTTTTTAACTTTTTGCTAAGACAGAATGATCAAATTTACACACGGAAGACATTGCAGGCTAATTAGGCTTCAAAAGCATTTAATTCAGACCATAACAGTATTTTATTTATTAAATACACAATCCTTGTCCTTTCTGTGGAGTCCGCCTGTGAGATGAGGCTACAGAATATATTTAGCAATTTTCAATCTGGCCCTCATACAAACATGGCTACCTAATCATCTCCCCGATCCAATTGGTTCATTCATCCCCTCTTCTCTCCCTGTACTAACCCTTAGGTTGTTGCTGTAATGATGCTGTCTTGTCAGTCAAATTACCTGATAAAACAATAAATAATAAAATAGATACAAAACATAACACAATAAAGGTTTACATTTCATCAAATCTGGGGACTTATACTAGTTAGCCAAACAGTCTGGCTGCAACTTAATACCTAAAGCATGCAGACATGGTTAATTACAAAACATGTGAATGGGGAGGACGTGTGATCCAAGCCACTCTGACCGTGGTGTGATTGTCATTCCCAAATGTGGTGTTTCTAGTCTCTCAGAGCTGACCTTCTGGGATTTTCACCCACCGCAGTCTCTCGAATTTTCAGGGAATGGAGCGAAAAACGAAAAAGCATTCTGTGAGCGGCAGTTCTGTGGGCAAAAACACCTTAATGAGAGGGGTCAGCAAAGAATGGCCCGACTTCTTCAAGCTGACAAGCTGATTTCCTTATTAAAACGTGTGTGTTTGTATCCTCACTGGATTTTTCAGACACAGTGGCTACTCTTCTCGGGGTCGACGCAAAACACAAGACAACGGAACGTTGACAGAACTTGCATTCTAAAATGCCACAGTATACAAACAATGCAACTTTACCATTGCCGAAGCAGAGGTGGCTGTATGACGGTGTTTGTAAGACATTGGTGAAATCACCAGGGGTGTTTTTGTGGCCGCCAGCCTCTCTGATTCACACTGTTTTGACGTTCATGGCTTTATTTAGACCCGTATAGCGGTGTTATATGCCTGCTGATGTTGTGTACCCCTCTGAGAATACAGTTGTGGATGGAGGATCAGCAGTCACGCTGTGTTTTCCCCCTGATTGGCTCTTGTGTTGAAGACCTTTCAGCACTGGCCCGGCTGTAATGACATATAGGGGGGCCTGCGAGCTGTGATTCACAGACCCTCAGGTACTCTGAAGCAGCTCAGGAAAACCACGTTCAGCACAAGTGCCTCGCTTTTTCCGTCGTGCTTCTTTGACCCCTCTAAGCGGGTTAACACACTCCACAGAGGGGAGAGGGGCTCCTGCAGACTGCACTCTGTGAGATCCACAACACCCACTTGAAGAGCAAAGGGTGAGCGTTTCTGTTATGCAACCCGGCCTCTGATATGTGAAAAAGTAACTCTGTGGTTTGTCTCGCTGGAGGAGAGGGTGAGAAGTGTTTAAATTTAAAACAGGCAAACTTTTTGATGAAAATAGCAGTGACCCTTGCATGATCTTGTCTGAGTTTAAAGCATTGTTGTAATCAATATTGGCTCTCAGGGGAGCCCAGCCAAGGACCTTTTGTTCCCTGTTTGTGGAAATAATGGAGAAGATAGTTTTTTTTTTTTTCCCCAGATGTGCTGGAAACAAGCAGATAGGGTTCTGATATTGCAGGCTATGACACTGGCGCTGAAAAAAACCCACAGCATAAAAATAACCCCCTCTCCAGCCACAGAGAATGTATATCAATAAGCAAACAAAGCCTCTGTTTGAATCCACAGCTTTAACACGCAGGTCAGTGGGGTGATGGTGGGATGGTTGGCCAGACCTTGTTACAGAGGATGTGAGGGCCCCAGCTCTCTGGATGAACAAATGTCCTCGATCATAACAGAAAGGTTGTCTGCAATACAATTTTTCTGTTTCTTAGATAGTTTTTAGAATTTCTGTCCTTTTCATTTAGTTGTTTATGAAGTTGATCCTATATTCATATATTAATTGACTATCCCAATGTAAGATGTAGTACAGTACTTTTACGCTTTTTAATAATTTGAGGATGCTTTGACACAGAGCGGACTGCAGTTAATACACTGATTGTGAGGTATTTAAGTGAGACAACCACATATCCCTGTTATAGTAAGTATATCATTCCTCAGTAAGAAAAAGAAATAGCAGCATAGTCAATGCTAGTAGGAAAATTATTTTTCAAATGTTTTTTCTGTCAGATATCTTATGTATGATTCTATGTCTTAAGATATATCTCCTATGTGTTAAGAACAAAAACATCAGTCTATTTTTCAGCAACCTCAAATGCACCGTGTTTCCCTATGCATCAAATAAAGTTACAAACGAGAAGATCTGTGCTTGCGCAAATGTCCGTCTGAACTGGTCCGATTTTCCTCTGTGACCTTCACTCACGCACAATATCTATCATTACAGCACTAAAGTGCAGGCAATCATTAGTTTTTAATCCATCTGCGCGGAACACAGTAGAAGTAGAGAAGTGGTCTGATTACAAACTCAAGCAAATACCCCGAGAAGACTAATAGATCTCTCTCCAAGACTCGTCCCCAAAGGCCCACACACTGTAGGGTACTATGGCCTGCACGGGCACACAGATTATTGGGACACACCCTAAATGAAGGGCTATGGAGAGCAAGGCTGCCCTCCTGTGAAGTGTTCCACTCTCGTTGCTCTTCATCCCGCCCGGTCAATTGGGTTTCATTCTCCTTCCTGCTCCTCGTGTTTAATCAGATGGACACACTCAACACAGGCTGCTGGGTGATGTGATTGGTTTTTAAAGACAGGCAGGCTGACACCGGTTGGCACAGTGTGCGGTGTGAGTCTGTTCTGGTGCCTACAAGGCGAGCGGCCGTCTAACACCCTGTTCTCCGGGTGTGTCCCCTCTGAGCACAAGCAGGCAGCCAGAGGAGAAGCAAACGGGAGCATCATTCGAAAAAGATATTCCACATTTCCTCTCTCGCTCTCTCTCTCTCTCTGTCTGCCTTGTTCTCTCTCTCTCTCTTTCTCTCTGTCTGCCTCTTTCTCTCTCTCTCTCTCTCTCTCTCTCTGCCTCTTTCTCTCCCTCTGTCTGTTTGCCTCTCTCTCTTTCCCTCCCAGCAGTTATGTAAGGTCGGCTCCCATCAGACATGAGAGTTTCTGGCACTAGTCTATCGTTGGGAGTGAACCCATTCACCGGCCATGCCAGAGAGCTCAGGTCCTGTCTTCCTGAGAAAGGGCACGCAGCCATACAGGGGTGATGGGTGGAGGGGAGGTGGGGGGGTACCCAGGTTTCCCTTCCCACCGGGTCTAGCTTTACGATGGGCCTCTGCTGGCCCCAGGCAAAATCCAAAAGAGCCCACTCCCTGTGTGTGACGTGGGTTCAGGTCCCCTCTGGCGAGGCCCCGGGCACCATACATGATACTGGCTATTGTTGGAGGAAGCAGAATATGGACCGCCGCACCCCAGAGTCTCCTTTCTCCTTACCGGTCGGAGCTGGCCAGGGAGCTCCCAGAAACACTATCCTCTTCATCCAGTGGCTGATAAGGTGTTGGGATCCTGCTCACACCTGCCGGTTCTTTGTTCTGCCCGGCTATGGCATTTCGGCTGCAACAGAGGGCCATTCTGACGGGCCCCTATGAAACGGTTTGATCTGCGTTGTTTTAACGTCGCACCATGGGGACCTGTGTGTCAGTGAACGGAAGGGGAAGTTACCCGCGGACAATGGCTCTCTATGGCCTTTCTTTTCAGTTGGTGTGTGTGTGTGTGTGCGTGTGTAGACAGGTCCGGCCCTGCTCCGCTTCTCACATGTCATCACTTAAACACTATAGTCATATCAAATGCGGTCCCTCTGCGTCACTTACATTGGGTTCATGCTGCTTTTTAGTCTGGAATGTGGAGACATTTGTGTGTGTTCGGGTTCGTTTCATTTGGTGTTGGTAGGCCAGAACCTCGTGTACAAAATTAGGCCACCAGTCATCCATTTCCACGAAGTGAAAAAAAAAAAGCGAGATAGAAAATGAAATCCGTTCCTAAATGTGCCATGTGAAGGCTGAGCTTGGCGCCGTGTCCGTGTTCAGCCTGACTGAGCGCAACTTGTTTGAATGTCATATTTATCCCAGTGTTTTGTCAGAAAATTAACTTCCTCTGAGTTTGCGGCGGAGCCGAGCATATGGCCGGCGCTCTCCGGAGATGACAGTCTATCGGAGCGGGAGCTTGCCGGTGCTGCTGCCCTGTTCTGGCGGCAGATGCTCTGGGCTTCTCCGCGATTAAGTGGAGATCATCACTGTTTTCTTTGAGCACCGCTGTGCCTTGTACTCTGAAGTGTTCCGTTAATCACTGCCTGTCTTTCTCGCACGCAAGCTGCCAAATCGCTCATTAAGTTTGAGCCTCCCGCTCACCACTCGCTCCTCTCGCGTGGCGGCACTGCGCCACTTTTTCCGCCCGAGTGGAGGGCTTTGTTATTGCCGGCGTTTACCTGAACAACGTGGCGAGAGGCAAACCGATTTGTGTGTGCCTTGTCTGGCCCTCTCTGCGTTTGTTCTGGTCATGTTGGCGTGCAGCTAGTGTTGTGCTAGCTACTGACAGTGTGTCTGTGTGTGTTTTCCTCTATCTGCGTGTGTGTGTGTGTGTGTGTGTGTATGTGTGATAATGAGAGAGAGCTCCTGTCTGGGGCTGAATGCTGTCATCCCTGCCGTAGGGGCCTCCTAGGGGTCTTTTCTACACTCATCTGTTTAGCTTCGTTCCTGAACGTTATTAACAAAACACCACTAGTCAGAGTCAGCAGTAAATGTCTTTCCGTAGTGGCTTAGCATTGAGTTGAGTTCCACTGTGCCACACGACGGTTGTGTCTACCTGTGATTGTGTGTGTGTGTGTATGTCTGTGTTTGTGTGTGCATGGTTTTCTCTTGTATACATGCCGTATGTTTGTTGGTAAATGCAGTACAACATTGGACACGTGACCTGCTGTATTTCTGTCCTCACTCAACAGGTACATGTTAACATTGTTTTGGATTAATCTTGATTTTGAACTCCAATAATAATCTGATTAGTGAGTCTCTCAGCGTGCTGGTAAATGCATACTGCACGGTATGTTCTGTCATGCTAATCTCCCGCTGTTAGGGAGGTGCCGTGGTGTTCCGCAGGCCTCCTGTAATGCCTCCATTCTCCTAAAATGGAGAAAAAAACCGATCCGAAATAACCTATTTGCACACACCCACACACGCACATTGCTTAGCGTTTCTTTGACACTGCTGTTTTGCACCCGTCTAAGCCTGGTTTTCTTGTCGTAGCGCAGTGATCATTCCTGCACAATGCTGGATGGCATTAGTGCGACTTTGAATGCATCTGCATGGCAAAGCAATAACACGAACCTTGTAAATAAAGGAGGTGATCGCGTTTACTGCAGGTTGGATTTCCTGGTGAAAGCAACGATGCTGTGTGTGGAAATGCTGCCCCCCCCCGCTTTCAATCCTACTAGTAACTATCTATCCCCATCTCCATCATTCTCACTCTGTCACGCGCACACACACACACACACACACACACACACACACACAAACGTTTATATTTTTCTGGTGATATCTGCCGCAGTGACGCTTGGCAGAAGCCCTGATTGGTGGCAGTCCCCTGTTTTTGAATATTCAGCTACCCTGTATTGAAAGCTGGCCTGTTCGCTGCATTTAACTGCCAAAATAACATTTGCTCCTCTCAATCAATTATGATGAAATTGGTTTGTATTGTCTGTTGAGGTTGTTTTGTGACTTGTTGAAGAGGATTTTTAAATTAGATTGACTTGGATGGGGGCTGTGGGAGTAGATTGACAGCTGGCTTCCCAATTTGCCCACCCAGATGTCACATACCGTATAATAAAGGCTAACTTGAATTTTGATGACATTCATTATTTCATTTTTTATCTGGTATTTTAGTAGTATCACATCCACACTTCTGGCACGTTCATAAATGATCTAAACCTAACGACTTCTGTTTCAGGTGCTTGTAGGAGGGGGGTGGGTAATGCTCGAAGGAGGACATTTCTTGTCAAGAGCAACCAAGGGGAAACGTGTCAGTTTGATTTCAGACGTATAATAACAGGTGCGGGTAGCAGAAGCATTCGATGCGCTTCGGTAGCGTTGCGTTTGATTCGAACAATGACCACCAATGGGCCCGTTAGTGTTGTGACGGTCACACCGTTTTTTCGGTGACGTTAACAGGTCAGCCAAATGACTGCGGTCACCATAGTAATCCTCAAACTGCATTTCTAAAAGAAATTTTCTGGTCGGATCCAGACTCTGTCTGATACGAGCCATGTTGCCACAATTAGCGTAGCCTCCTTCTGCCGTCAGTTAGATGCAGTGAAGACAGGTTCTGTGTAATCAGATGCAATGGAAATGAATTATGGAAACACAAAGTTTGTCTAAGTAGTGTGAGGTTTGCCCGTTCCTCCCCTCTGCTCCGGAGATCAGCGAGGCGTGGGTGGGCTCGTTGCCAGGGGCAGGTGAGGGGGTGTTGCCGTTGGGTCTGACACTGACAGGCAAGCAAGCCCTGTCCAGATAGTTAGACAAACTTCTAGCTACCATTTGTTATTCACCATCCATTATGACCTGTTATGCCAACATTTTACCAGTCCTGACAGCATCAAATCAAGTTGAGAAGCTAGCTAACTAGGCAAATTGATACAAATAGTATCTGACTGCTCCATTAAGATTATTAAGTAGCAACCTACCTGTTGACTCTTTGTTCCTGAAGCATATCCAGTTCTTTATTTCAGTGATTTTATTCCCACCTGGGGTCTCTCTGGCTTCTTGACTACAGTGCTCCTTTGACCTGTGATTGGCTGACAATCACATCAAGCCATAAGCAAAAACCTGAAGTGCAGCATCATAAGTTATATTACTTTCTCTCTACCGCGCCAGTTGCCTTCGGGTTGGCACATGGTTTTCTCTTCTAAAATCTGTTGGGGCGGTTATTTTATTTTCGTAACGGTCTTCAACTGACGGTCACGCGGTTGTATGCTAACTGTTCCTGCCCTGGTGCCAATATTCATTTGAGCTGTCTGACGAGACCTGGCAGTGGAACCTCATTGCAGAGCCTGTAGCATCTGATCTGAACATGAGCTTGGTTCTGGAATCACCCGCTGAACTGGGCTGGGCTAGGAGAGGACAGAATAGAAGAGCCCTGGCAGGCAGTCAGACACATGACACATTCTCCTCTACCTTCCCAAACTGTCACTAAACAGAAAGGCAGTATGGTGGGAGGAGCTACTAGAAACCCATTTCCTCCTAGATCACAGTATGTTAGGAGGAGCTACGAGAAACCCGCTTCCTCCTTGATCACAGCATAGTGGGCGGGACTGCGAGAAACCTGCTTCCTCCTTGATCACAGCACAGTGGGCGGGACTACGAGAAACCTGCTTCCTCCTTGATCACAGCACAGTGGGCGGGACTACGAGAAACCTGCTTCCTCCTTGCACACAGTATAGTGGGTGGGACTACAAGAGGCTTGGTCCGTTGCCAAGGAGAGAAGCAGGCATTATGTTTATCATGTCTCCAGCACTGGGGTGGTCAAACTATAGCCTGGATCAGCCATTGACTGAATTTGTGTGGGGCAAAAGCATCTGTTAAATTGCACGTTTTGAGGTTGAGAGAGGGATGGAGAGAGGGATGGAGAGAGGGATGGAGAGAGGGATGGAGAGAGAGATTGAGAGAAGAATGGAGAAAAGGATCTGGCGAATGAGAGAAAAAAATAACAGGGATTTAGATTACTTTGATGCTGTTCGCATTCTCAGTAGTCACATAGTCAAGTTATTTCTCAGTTCACAAACCTCAATGTTTGGTTTTATTTCAATGGTTTCTTGTATTTGTACATGATATTTAATATATATTGCAGTATAGCACTGAACTGCCTCCAGTAATTATAATGAATGCATACAAAACCGACATTAATAGTTATGTACATTTTCCTGAAGGAAAAATAATTCATATAATAGGATTTTGTCAATGTGATTTGAATAATGATGTCAAAACATGCCATTTTGGTCTATTTAACCAAATACAATATTACTGATTATGACATTTATCCATGGTTGTTTTTTTTCCACTTAACCTTCTTTCTTTTATTTGCCAGCAGCCAATTTCCTCTCAATTAAAGCATGATATTAGCCCTCAGTGGGGTGTCAGCTGGAATAACCCTACACATTGCCACAGAATATCCTCACTGTGACTGTAAAGGATTCAAGAATTTACAGTATTTACACTGGCTGTAACAGCAATTATTTTAGTCGTAGGTGTATGTGTGTGTTTTAGTTTAAGCTTTAACTCTAGACGTGGAATCTGAACGATGTCAACCTTCCCATCCAAGTGAGGGTGAAAAGACAAACGTCCCAGGTAGTGAATAGAAAGAGTCGGCCAGTCGATGCCAGTTGGCCAAAGTTAGCAGGAAGCTGTCGCAGTAAATGGCAGCAGCTGCTCGCGGTTCGAAAGAGCATGTCCCAGTCAGAGGAGGAAAGCGATGGCATCTACATTAATACTACCTTAATGGCCCATCTGGCGCTCCGTAGGGTCTCTGGCTGCTCTATGGACTCATAGGCGTTTGACAGGCAGTCTCCAGCGCACCAGACGCGCATGGCGTGCCAAATGGCAGGGAGACGCCTCCGTGGCGCACAGATCTGTCAAACTCTCCCAGCCGCTAGTCACAGGCAGAGGAGTTAAGGCAAGTTTTCACACGTGACTGGTTCTTGACATGAGCGAGGACGACATCGAAGAGCTCATCTCTCTCTCTCTTTCTCTTCCTATCCCTCTTTCTCTCCCCCCTCCTCAGTTCACCCCCTTTTGATACTGGATGCTAAGTTGCCGTGACTAGATTAAAGGACAATGAGAAAGCCAGGTTAAGATAAGCCATGATGATTGCATGGGCAGATAGGATTTTCTTTGCTAGTCCCAGGCACCCTCAGTAAACAAATACTGGAACCAATCGGCTCATTGGATGAAATTGTTGAATGTCTAATGAAAACACCACGGGGGATTCTGTGTATAATTGACATAATTGGTTGATAGAAAGGCTTGCATAGTATATCATTTATAGCCCCTAATTTCTCATACTGTATTTAGCTAAACGCAAAACGTTTATTTTGCTAGGTCCCTCGTATAAACCAATAGCCTCTTTTATCTTAAACAAGGAACAATCGGTTGACGGTATTTGGCGGAACAGCACCCAAACTATAGGGAATCTAACAGTGGAAAACTATAGGGAATCTAACAGTGGAAAACTATAGGGAATCTAACAGTGGAAAACTATAGGGAATCTAACAGTGGAGAACTATAGGGAATCTAACAGTGGAAACTATAGGGAATCTAACAGTGGAAAACTATGGGGAATCTAACAATGGAAAACTATAGGGAATCTACCAGTGGAAAACTACAGGGAATCTAACAGTGGAAACCTATAGGGAATCTAACAGTGGAAAACAATAGGGAATCTAACAGTGGAAACCTATAGGGAATCTACCAGTGGAAAACTATAGGGAATCAACCAGTGGAAAACTATAGGGAATCTAACAGTGGAAACCTATTGGGAATCTACCAGTGGAAAACTGTAGGGAATCTAACAGTGAAAACAACAGGGAATCGAACAGTGAAAACTATAGGGAATCTAACAGTGAAAACTACAGGGAATCTAACAGTAAAAACTATAGGGAATCTAACAGTGAAAACTTTTGGGAATCTAACAGTGGAAAACTACAGGGAATCTACCAGTGAGGAAGTGTGCTGAATTAGTCTTGGTATGGGCGGGAAGCAGATGCAAGAGGAGGAAAAACCTGGACTAGGCTATAACCCGCTGAGCAAAATTATTTTTAAAACCTATTTTCAACCAGAAAGATGTCTTTTCAACGTCATGTGCTGGTAGGGAACGTGGACGACACACAACCGAGATGGGTTTCAAAATGTGGCCTGTTCTTGTGATGTGAATATTGCTTGTGATTTCACTGTGAGTTGTATTGATTGTGCAGACAGTCCGCATGGGTGCAGAAAGATAACATGGGGACATTTCACTTGTCGAGCGCTACATGTCGTTGTCTTCCGCCCTCAGCTTGTTCCATCCATACCGACCCTGCCTACCACTGGTGTCCATTCATGTCCCTTATGTGGAGATCACAGTCCTAGCAGTGCTAGCGGCGCTAAAACAAATACCAACTTTCTTCTCCATGCCTAAATCTGTAGAAAAGGAGCACAGACACTTTTCTCAACCCTTTTACCCCTCTACCTATCCACCTCTCTACCTATCCACCTCTCTACCTATCCACC
>JACXGI010004787.1:0-51225 GCA_016801175.1 Esox masquinongy
TGCATAGCCTATTTTTCACATCTGATTTAATTTCATAGAACTTAATATTGCTACACTGAAACTCTTTGTCTGGACAATACCCCAGTACTCAGCTTTGATTAGAAAATGAATGGCATGCCACTGTGATCATTGTCTGTGATGACAGAGTCAATTATTATGCAGCCTCAGAGGGGTGCCTAAACTTTTTCATACCACTGTAGGTTTGTTAGGCAGTGTAGTTAATGTCTTTTGAGTACCACAAATAATACAGGCAAATCCTGTAAATATTGAGCCAAAACAATATCTGATCATTTTGAATCCTTTTTTGAGATTCTCCACATTTAAATAGCCATCATGTATTCCCAGAACATGTTAAAGGAAATAGCTTTCTTCTGTCTTTCTTGGTAGTGGGAGATAAATGGGTAAATGTATGTAATATTTATTATGTTCTCTAACCATATTTCCAAACTCTGGGAAGAGGTTATCCTACATATTGTTTGTGGTATAAGTATAACTATAGTAATGCATTTTATGAAATGGTTTGTTGGATTATAAAACACCAGTTTGAATCACATTCTTGGCCATTGATGTAATAAACTTGTTTTGACACCAGACAATACATACATATTGGTATATGCCAAACAATGACACCTTAAAATCCCACCTCCTCTTTCAGATAGACATCCTTTGACAATGTGGGACTTTTATGTTGGTTTTGTGCCTAAATTTACATTTGATAACATAAAAAAAAAATGTATTCAAAGCTTGGATGGGAATCCTGCTTTGCTTAAGCCCAGGGGCCTTGTTAAGGGTGTTGCATCTCCCCAGCACCATTCGGGTTTGAAGGGTTAGTAATTATATTTAGTTGCCTTACCTCGTCAATGTCTGGCGACTCCCTGTTGCATCTTGGGCACCTGTGAGCTCAGTTGTAAGGCCGGAGAATGTGTTTCCTCAGGTGCATATGGATTCTGGTGTAAAATTCCCAGTTAAGTAAGCAGCGCGATAAGATCTAGAGTGTCATTGGATGTGCTTCAGAGGACATATTTCAACGTTTTCTGTCTACTGGAAGATGCTGCGATGATTCAGCGGGGTCTTAATCACCAATCGGTTATCATGAAATTGGGGAGTAAAACATACTTAAAAAAAAAAAAATGCGCAGCAAAGGCGACATTGGCAAAAAGGCTTGGACCCCAGGTTGTTTCTGCTTGTCGCTAATATTATTGTTATTATTAACATTATCATCATAATTTATAATCTCAAGTGTTTTCCGTTCAATAGATGCCATGCTTATTTTCCACAGCACTCTCATATTTGCAAAGAAGCTAGTATTAACATATTTGAGCAAGCCCATGCAGGTAACACTTAAATTCAAGGCATTAATTTCTATCCAAATGAATGCTTTTGTCTTCAAAATATCAATGGATATCTAAATGAATTTAAGGTGAAAACCACAGCAATTCTTTCTCACCACGAATGTAAAAACATTTAAATATTGTACAAATCTTTAAGGCTTTGAGAAACTCTATAATGTTTCCCTTCATCTTTCTCTTCCGTGGGTTGTTTGCAGATTGCAGAGTGGGAGGAGAACCAACTAGACGAGCCGGTGAACTTCGATAACTGCAAGATTGACCCCGCCCCCTTCCAACTGGTGGAGCGCACCTCACTACATAAGGTCTGTCTGTCTGTCTGTCCATCCATTTTTGACTAAGACTGTAACTTCAAGGTTAACATTTTATAGTATGGTAGACGGATAGTCCATTGTTAACATATTACAGCCACTGCAGTATACACACACAAGCGCGTCTGATCTGCCACAATACAATACCAGTCTCCTCTGAGTGCAAAGGAAAGGAACAGGGCTTTATGAAGGGGAGGCTTTGAGCAGTGTTGATTCAGCTTTCAAACTGCGACACATACTCTCATTTTCACATGCCGGCAGCGCTGGCATGTCTCTCATTCATAACACCCCTCCCCTTTTTCCCTCCTCTCCTCCCTCCTCTGTGTGCCTGCTGTTTAAACATTTAAGAGTTGGATTCTGCACCAATCCATCAATCTCTCCCTTCCTTTGTGGCACACTGCCAACGCCCAATACCATGCATATCCCTCCACATATTAAACATTGCTTATGTGTGCTTTTATGTACATCTGCATGTTGGTATTTATGTGTGGCTTTTATACTCTTGCTTTTGCCAGTCAGGGTAGTGTGTATCCTTTGCTGTTTTGTTTGGTTGCTGGCTTGCAAATATTAATGGAACACCCGATTACATGAAATTTTTGAATGACAAGGTTTTTTTGTTCCCTGTTATATGGGGTGTGTGTCGAACTTTTGTCAGTGCGGTTCTTGCCCTAAATTTCACCCACTTGACCAAGTAATCCCTTCATACAACGAACCTGCAAGTAAGAATTTTGGTCTGTAGTTTGCTTCGTGTATTCTGTGCAACGTCGCTTCCATAGATATTCAGAAGCTTTGCCTCTGGGTCTTCATTTTGTACATGCTTCTGCTGTCCTTGTTCGTCCCAGTTTGCGTGATTACTGTCATCAACAGTGCCCAGCTACACCAGAGGAACATTGTGTTCCTGCGAAGTTGGACGTCGGCTCTAACGCCACTGCATGTTTTTGGCAGGGATTCCTCAGAGCAACTGAGTATTTGCAGAAGGACTGACCATCTTCCCCCAACCTCAGCTAAAGAGGTCCATATTTATTGGCGTCTTTCTACCGCAGGTCCTACTTTAGGCAAAACAGTGTTTTCCCATTTTTTCTGATTTCAAGCTGAAAGATACTTGTTATGGCCTGACAAGCCAGTGGGGGTACTGTCATCCATAGAGTTCTAGAGCTCTTGGAATGCCTCCTGTGAACAACAGGCTATCTAGCACAAAGATGAATCAGGTTGTGCATCCTAGCCCCTCCATTTCTATCAAAACCATGTTGATTCCAGCTGAAAGAGGCATTTTGCACCAAGGGGTTAGCAGTGTGGACCATATCACCATGCTTTAGGTCCATCAAACAGAGTTGCTGGCCAATCTTAACAGGGTCTTGAATGTCAATGGTCCCCATGCAGAATTTCTGGATGAAGTTTATTGTAGGTTCGAAGAAAGTGAGAAGCAGGAGAAGGTGCTTTGAGCACCACACTCTTGGGAGTGGAGGCTACACCATTGCGTGGTCTCCTAGCCTAGATATGGGAGTTGTTCAACAAAGCCAATGTGAAGCTTTATCTGTACCTGATTCTTGTGACCATCAAACTTTTGTTAAACTTGTTATACTTAAGCACTTTTTACAAAGTGCTTGTTCAAATGCCCAGCAGAAAACCCCAAAGAGAAAGCAACAAACAGAAATTGATGCACGGTGGCTAGGAATAATTCTCTAGTAGGGTTAGAACTTATGCAGAGACCTAGTGAGGAGTTGGTCCTCTTCTGGCTGCTGGGAACTTTTCAGACCATATGACACAGGTACAGGTGTGCTGTTTCCAACCAGGGACTTTAGGCAGAATCAAGATCAGCCTCACAACCAGGTGGACAAGGACCAGAATGACCAGTCGGGTTGTGGGCAGTGATGATCAGGTGGGCTGTGGGCAGTGATGATCAGGTGGGCTGTGGGCAGTGATGATCAGGTGGGCTGTGGGCAGTGATGATCAGGTGGGCTGTGGGCAGTGATGATCAAGTAAGTGGGCTGTGGGCAGTGATGACCAGTCGGGCTGTGGGCAGTGATGACCAGTCGGGCTCTGGGCAGTGATGACCAGTCGGGCTGTGGGCAGTGATGATCAGGTGGGCTGTGGGCAGTGATGACCAGGTGGGCTGTGGGCAGAGATATTGGGAATTGTCAGGCAGAAGCTAGATTTGCAACACAACCAGGTGGCCTTTGTATAACCAGGAGTCGCCAGGCTGGGTAATCCTGAAGCATGATCCAAGTACTGAAGTCCTACTAAGATTCAACAGGACAGCAGAGACTTTAGAGGGAGCATTCCTTAGATCCAAAAGGATACTCAGCTTAGAATTCAGACTGACCTTAGTTATGTCCTTGGACATCAAGTATTGCAGGGTAAAAACTAGGGACTGAGACAGGGGTTTCCGTGCAAAGATTACCCTCGGCAGGAACTGGCTACACCTACTCTGCCAAGATCCATACCACCAAAGGGACGCCAACCAATCACAAACAACCTTGACACAGCCCCCAGGTCTCTCCATTGCACGAGTGCTAGGGATGGCATGGGGTTGCATGAGCAAGCTACTGACTCAGCCCCTATAATAGTATTTGAGAGAGAATTTCCCAATGGGGAGACTGCTATGACAGCAAGGATGGTTCATCAATCCAGTGCCTTGTGGTTCATCTTTAACACCCCTTCATCAGACTATACTTAATTATTGACCCTACTGAAGAGATGAGTCTTCAGTAAATGCTGCTTCTCTCGTGTATCGCCAGATCATTCCACAATAACTGATTTCTGTGGGTAAGTCCTGCCTCCAGCTGTTTATTTAAATATTCTAGGAATAGTAACAAGGCCTGTATCATGTGAACCTAGCTTGCCAATTTAAAGTACGTCTGTAGTAAAACCTTGAAATCTGCCCTACTGGAATAATGGGATATTGTTTTTTCAGAGTTTAAAAGTAAAACATTCTCTGTCATCCACTTCCATAAGTCTGAAACAAAGGCTTCAGGAATGGGCAATATTGGAGGTTTGCCATGTTTCATTGAGCTGTGTTGTCTGTAAAGCAGTGAAAATATACATTGTGTTTCCGGATGACATCCCCAAGAGGCGGCATATATATAGTAACAAATAAAGATGGCCTCAAACAAAGTTGAGCTACACCAAAGCATACCTTTACCTTTGATTTGTCAGACGAAAGACCATACCATACAAACTGATATCTTTCTGATAGAGAATCAAAACCTGGCAATATGGGTTTTCAATCTCTCCAAAAGAAGGGAGTGATCAACGATATCAAAGGCAAGTTCAAGAAGAACCTGGACAGATGCAGAGCCTCAGTTTGAATCCATTTAAAGGTAATTTTCCACCTTTACAAGTGCAGTCTTCAACCTATGATGGGGTTTAAAATCTGACATTTTGTAGTTAGTACTTGTCTTCTTGAAGGCAATGAGTTCCAGCGAAGCAGATTTTTAAACATTTTAAGTGGAAAAGGATGTTTGATATTGGCCAGTAGTTATTTATTTATTTATCCGGGTCAAGGTTTGGCTTTTTGAAAAGAGACTTTAATACTGCCATTTTCAGTGAGTTTGGTAGATTTCTGGAGCAATTTAGGGAACCATTTATGTTCAACATTGGCGGGGCAAGCAGAGGAAGTAGCCCCTTAAGTGGTTTAGTTGAAATAGAGTCCAGTTGACAGCTGGTGAGTTTAGAGCTCATTACTTTTGTAGTGAACGTGTAGAGCGATACAAGATTAATAAGTTTCCCAATTCCCCCAAGTGTCCCCATTGCTCCAAGGTCTTGGCAGTTCTGTGCCATCTCAGGATGTCAGAGTTTTGAAGGAAGTATTGTTATTTAGGAAGGAGTTTTTTTTCCTCTAATGATCATGATCTTTTCATCAAAGAAATTCATGAATACATCACTGTCAAAGTAAAGGCCAAATTTACTTGTGGAATGCTACTTTTTAGTTAGCTTTTCAACTTTGTGAAAATACATTTTAGGTTGTTTTTGTTCTCCTCAATCAGGTTGGAAAAGTATGTTTTTCAATATTGTACTGAGTTAGTTGTTATGACGGTGAACATAATTAGATGGCTGTCTGCTATTCCAGGATTATGAGGGAAAATTTAAAATCACATCTGTTCCACAGAACCAAACTAAATCCAGGTTATGGTTGTAGCAATGTGTAGGTTACAAAGGTTTTTTGATAAAAGCCACTGGCTCCAATGGCCTTGTGGAGATGGTCATTGAACTTGTAGATTTGAATATTGTAGGTAGGTTTATCTGCCTTGACTATACAGTCTGGTATGAATTCTACAAACTCATTAAGGAACGCTGTTACTGGGCCACTCAAGGACATTCATACCATTGTCTTGGCTGTATGCTTTGGTTCATTGTTGTGGTGAAAAATTAATCTTCACGTCAGCCTGTGCTCTCTGGATCAAGTTTTGTTCAAGGGCCTCTGTATTTTGCTCTGTTCACCCTTCCCTCAATCCTGACCAGTCTCGAGGTCCCTTCTGCTGAGAAGCGTAACCATAGCATGATTCCGCCACCCCAAAGCACTATGTTTGTCTTGTGCCAAACACAGCTCTAAAAACCATATTTTGGTCTCACCAGACCATAGAATCTTCTTTCATTTGGTCTTAGTCTTCCAAATGCCTTTTGGCAAACTCTAGCTGAGATTTGATATAAGACCTTTTTTTCTTTTTGCCACTCTCTTATGAAGGCCACATTTGTGATGCAACCGGGTTATTTTTCATTATGCACTTTGAAAGGGCCTGTAGATTTTATGGCTAGAACCTCAATAAACAGTCATTTGTTTGAATGTAAATTGATATTTGAAGTTGTAAATATTAACCACACCTCCTTTGAGGGACGCCGGGGGTTTAACTGTATGATGAGTGATTAGTTCATTGACTTTGATTGCTTTTGAAGCGAGGGGTCAAACGGAAAGTACTTAGATGCATTTTAGTCCCATCTTTTTTTATTCTAGAAAGATTGCTGTAGTCAACACCATTTTGGTTTTGCTTTGCTCGACCTAGATCGAGGCACAGTCACAGTCTCATTGGAGAAAACTAAGCTGACTTCTCTGATTATGCTAGTGACAGACAGCAATAAGCAAGCAACAACCTTGGCTAACAACCTGCTGCCTGGCCTGCAGCATTCAAGACAAAAAAAAGTTGGATTTTCTCCTGGATCATAGCTATTTTCTCCTTTTCGTTTACGCTTGAGGGGCAACAGGTTACGTGCCCTGGGCATGCATCCTGAAAACCATGAGTAAAGATGTTGTTGAACTGCAGCATGTATGCACCCTATTGCAGCCTACAAACAGTTGTACCTTGTCCATTACAATGTAGAAAACTGCATGTCTCCAGACAAAACCATTTAGCCCTTAGGCCAGGACCCATGTAATATATATCAGTTCTTCATTCATCCATTTGCCCATTTCATAAAGTCTGTAGATGCCATAATGTAAATTAAAAGTTGATGACAAATCGATAATACTATCGCAATGTATTTTCAATTCAGCCAAATAGTTTGATGGCACAAAATGCCAGCTCCCTTGTTTTTGAAAACAAAAACCAAACCATATGTCAGTATGTTTAATGTTGGTGGGTCACGGATTCCATCTTTAAAGTACTGTCAAATGAGAAAGTCTTCTTGATGTAGGCTTTAAGTGTATTAATCTCCTGTTCCGTAGACCCACACCATCTTCTCTTTGCTGGGATTGGACCATGCCTACGTCACCAGCATCGGACGACTCATCGGGGTGGTGTCCCTCAAAGAGGTGAGTGAGACGGGTCACCTGGTGTTGACCACGTCGACGTGACACTGTCGCGCCATCATCGTTTATGACACCGTTCATTTCCATCATTGTCCTAACTGTCATAGTCTTCAGCAGAACTACCACCATCACACACACACACACACACACACACACACACACCCTACCAGTAATAATAAGCCCTGTTCTTTCCATCCCTTGTTCGCTGACAGGCAGCGAGACAAAGGACTATTTTATGTTCCCTTGCAGTCTCTCCTCACTCGGTTTCTATTCGGAGGCACTCGGTCTTTGTAAATTGGCAGTAAAACAAGGCATTGTTGCTAAGCATGGTGCTGTTCCGCAGGCTGACATTTAGGCCTTTTGTTTGGTGTTAGACAGGCAGACAAAAACAGGAGTCAGACGAGCATTGCCTCTTCACGCCTCTCATCACAGCTGCGTTAGCTTTTCATATCCCTCCTAATAACTGGGTACACTGAGGTAGTGCATGTGAGGGCGGTTGCATGTTGAGTTTCAGAACCGTAACAGTTGATTCTCTATTACATATTGGGTTATAGAACCGAGACATTTGATCCTCTATTACATGTTGAGTTTCAGAACCAAGACATTTGATTGTCTGTTACATGTTGAGTTTCAGAACCATAATAGTTGAACACCTGTTACATGTTGAGTTTCAGAATCACATCATTTGAACATCTATTACATATTTAGTTTCAGAACCATAACAGCTGGAACATCTATTACATGTTGAGTTTCAGAACCATAACATTTGATCATCTAATTCCCATGGGAGCATTGTTTCACAACCTATGCTCAGTGTCCACTTTAATATGTACACCTGCTTGGCTGCAACTCATTATACTGTATATTATCACACCATAGCAACAACCCTGTAATATCATCACCATTCAGCTTTGGTCTACACATTGATACCTCTATAACTGTACAGTGCCTTTGAAAAGTATATTCTATGGTTGCTTCTTTTCTTACACTGAAGGGTTTTAGATCCTTCAATAAAACCTAATATAAGATCAAGGGAGCCTGTGTAATTAAATAACACTATTTATTTGGGTATTTATTTCAGTTACCGAATTGGCATCATTATGCAACACCCAATGTCCATTTGTTAAAAGGTGATTGTCCTTTTTGCAATCAATAACTGGCTGTGCTGCCTTTAGCTGTAATTACTTCAACCAAATGCTTCCTGTTATTGTTGATCACTGTCACATTGCTGTGGAGGAATATTGGATGACTTTGCCATGCAGAAATGCTTTATTTCAGCAAGATATATCAGTGTTTTAGCATTGATCTATCATACCGAGCATCAGATACAGGAAGCATTTGGACGAAGTCATTGCAGCTAAAGTTATTGAGTCTAATTATCTTTTTACTCAGGGGTTTTGAATGTAGCATACTTTTAGTAATTAAATCAATTAAATTAAATGGTTAACACTAGGGCTGAGCCAGATCGCAATTATTTTATAGACAACGATCTTTTAACAATCTTTTGGCACAATATTTTGATTCCAAAATCATATGTTTCCAATCTGAATAAAGGGTTTTTAGGCCAATGTTGGAAACTTCTCAACAAATACCATGCAAATTATGTCTGTTTCCATCAGTTAGGATGTCTAGCACATGGGAGCAGAAGAGCGTTTGACAGCTCTGCGGGACGTTATAGGCACAGATCATTTACTGAAAGTCGTTTTGTTCTTAACTTCAGCATGTTAAAACCTAGTTTAGAATTGTTTTGCTATGCACGGTAATGAAATTTCGCAACATTATTCTTTAATAGACAAACACATTTCAGTCGCATATCTGTTTCATCAACCCTAATCGACAAAAGGAAAGAAAAACACTCAAGCATGTGTAAAATATTTTTACTAATATTTTAAGTAAAATTTTGTCATTTTCAACCATATTTCCTAATTATGTAATGCACATTAAAATTAATGGATATAAATATGTTGTCCTGTTGCATATTAAACGTTGAAACACGTTTTTCTACGTAAGGGAGGCTATTTCAAATAGCTAGGCTATACTACAATTAAGGGAACACTTAAATCACACATCGACTCTCGACGAATGAAATATTTTAAAGATCAAAATCTTTACTGGACGTTGGTTAATTCATTGAGAACAAAATGACGTAAAAACGGTCAATGGAAACCAAAATCACCAACCAATTGAGGGCTGGATTCAATGTCACATTGAAAATCAATGTAAACAATTGAAATCACAGGCTGTTCCAACTTGCGTGAATTTCATCACGGCAAACCATGATGTGACTCAGTAGTGTGTATGGCCCACATGTGCCTGTATACACTCCTGACAACGTCTGGGCATGGTCCTGATGAGACAGTGGATGGTGTCATGGGGGATCTCCTCCCAGACCTGGATCAGGACATCAGTGAGCTCCTGGACAGTCTGTGGCGCTACTTGGCGGTGTCAGATGCACCGTTACATAAGGTCCCAGAGGTTCTCAATTGGATTCAAGTCTGGGGAACATGAGGGCCAGTCAATGGCATCTATGCCTTTATCATCCAGGAACTGCCTACACACTCTGGCCCCATGTGGCCAGGCATTGTCCTGCACCAGGAGGAACCCAGGGCCCACTGCACCAGCGTAAGGTCTGACGATGGGTCTGAGAATTTCATCCCGGTACGTAACAGCAGTCAGGGTACCGTTGGCTAGCACGTGGAGGTCTGTGCGACCCTACAAGGACATGCCTTCCCAGATCATCACTGACCCACCACCAAACCGATCATGCTGGATGATGTTGCAGGCAGCATAACATACACCACAGTGTCTCCAGACTCTTTCACGTCTGTCACGTGCTCATTGTGAACCTGCTCTCATCAGTGAAGAGAACGGGGTGCCAATGGCGGACCTGCCAATTCTGGTGTTCTCTGGTGAATGCCGATCAAGATGCACGGTGCTGGGCTGTGATCACAGGTCCCACTAGAAGACGTCTGGCCCTCATGCCACCCTCACGGAGTCTGTTTCAGTTTGATCAGAAACATGCACGCCAGTAGCCTGCTGGAGATCATTTTGTAGGGCTCTGGCATTGCTCCTCCTGTTCCTCCTCGCACAAAGGAGCAGATACCGGTCCTGCTGCTGGGTTGATGCCCTTCTACGGCCCTGTCCAGCTCTCCTCGTGTAACGGCCCGTCTCCTGGAATCTCCTCCATTCACTTGAGACTGTACTGCGAGATACAGTAAACCTTCATACGACAGCACATATGGATGTGCCATCCTGGAGGAGCTGGACTACAACCTGAATGGGCTGCAGGTACCACCTCATGCTACCAGTAGTGACAAGGACTCTAGGAAAACACAAAACTAGAGGAAAATCAGTCAGGAAGGATAACGAGAGAGAAATTGTCTGTGGCCACCACCTGCAAAACCATTCCCGTTTTGGGGGTTGTCTTGCTGTTACCTCCACTGCATCTGTTGTCACTTTCATTTGGAACAAAACAGGTGACATTGATTCACAATCGCTTATGCTTCCTGAATGGACAGATTGATATCCCTGAAGTTTAACTGACATGATGTTATACTGTGATGATTACGTGTTCCCTTCATTCTTTTGAGCAGTGTAGTTCATCCAATTATACATTTCAACCTTGAAAAAATTTTTTTTTTTTGTGATTGCAGAGTGAGAGGTGAAACATCATGATGCGCAGCGAAATGTTATTGTCATTGCTTTGCAGTTGCATTTTGTGAACAGCAATCCTTAACATTGATTTTGTGGTAGTTCCAATGCCAAACACAACTGCACCACTCTGGACTCATTTTGGTTTTAAGCCAAATTGAAAGAGGTGAGCCCAATAATTTGGAAGAGGCAAATTGCCGGATTTGCTCCAGAAAGGTGGTGCTCAAACGCGCAAACACCACAAATCTGAAGAATCATCTCCGGATCCACCATGCATGTACAGCTCCGGAAAAAATTAAGAGACCACTGTACATTTTTCTTTCCTTTCCAAAAAAGTTGAAAAGGAAAGTTTTGAGTGAGGAACAGAAGCGTTCAATTTGCAGTGGTCTCTTAATTTTAACCCCTCTGTTCCTCACTCAAAACCTTCCTTTTCGACTTTTTTGGAAGGGAAAGAAAAAGATGCAGTGGTCTCTTAATTTTTTCCGGAGGTGTATTTTTACAATATCATTAGGCTTACACTATAATAGTGGCATAACATTTACAATATAGACAATTAAATTGTTAATCGCAATTATTTGTGTGACAATTAATCGTCAACTAAAATGTCATAATTGTGACAGCCCTAGTTAACACCTTTATATTGGGATAAGGGGGAAGATATCATAGCATCTAGTGTAAAAGTGGCCATATACTTTCTCATCCACTGTGTACTCATGCCCAAATAGACTGGGATTTCACACCTGTGACGTGTAGTCTGTGTGTGAAGAGGCTACATGGTTTGGATTGGGCCTGTCTGTTGACCTTTGTTGACTGACTTATCTTTGTTACGTTCTCCAGCTGCGGAAGGCCATCGAAGGCTCTGTGGAGGTGAAGGGGGTGAAGGTGCGCCCCCCTCTGGCCAGTTTCCGGGATAGCGGCACCAGCAGCAGCAATAGCGAAAATGAAGCCACAGAGCTTCACAAGCTATGGGACCGCCACAAGTCCATGTCCCTCCCCAGGGAGCACCTGCCCTCCGACTCTGACGAGAAGTCCCAGTGAGGGGTCAGGTAGAAAAGAATGGGGACGGGCGTGTTGGCGGCGAGAAGCGTAGAACCCCGCCGCCTCAACCAATACTGCAACCTCAGGGCTTGGGTCCATATTTAATTCTGGAGTAGAGAGTTCTCCCTCATCCTCCTCTCCTAACCTTCCTGCCTCTCCCTCTCTCCTTTACCCCTCCTCCTCCCCCATACACCCCCAGTGGGTCTTTGGGCCCAGCACTGAATCCACAACACTGAAGGAGGAAGACCTCACCTCAAACTGGACCCTCCTCTCAACCAGGCCAGGGGGGGCCACAACAAGAGAGCTGTGTGGAGGGGAGGTTAAAATGTCACCGCTAAACAAAATTCATGGAATATGGTAGAACTGTAAAGGGATTTTTTTTGTTGTTGCTTGGACTTGGGTATTTCTCTCAGTTTGTAAGTATTCTGGGGACCTGTAGAAATTTTGACCAGTCTTCCATATACAGAAGGTTAAACAGAGATAGGAAGATTGTGTACCTGTGTGTATGTTAGTGTGAGTGATAGTGTAAGTGTACGGACTGTGAGTATATGGATATAATGTTTTTTTAGGTAACTGGACAGACGAAGTAGCAAAACCAACCATTTATTTTTCTTACTTTGTGATTTTAATTGTATTATCCAACACGTCAGCAGTTTTATTCTGTCACCACCTTAGTGGAAAATGTTCCACATTAGTGACGAGAAACTGGAAATGCAGGGTGGGTGGATAGTAGAAAGAACACCCCCTGTACTGTAGCTAGTCCTCATGTTGTCACTGTAGACAGAACCACATACTGCACTGGGTTCCTATTAGGAGACATAATTACAATTCTGTTTCTGTCTTTCTTCCTCTCTTAATTTGTCTATGTTGCATTATTGAGTCTTGGTGAGTAAATAGCCTACTCTATGCAAACCAACAAATAGTATATTTGAAAGAGCATTGTAGGGTGGTGAAAGCACATGTGCTGTGCACTCTTTTCTAAGAATACTCGGACACACGTTTTCTCCAAATATAGCTCTTAATAACCCTGACTCACTGTGTTTAGCTGGAGTGTACAGGAAGAGAGGGAGTGAGGAGAAGAGGAAGAAGTAGGGGGGAAGGAGTGAAGGTTGGAAATTGATTGGGTGGCTGAAAGATGACAAAATGAAAGCCTTTTTTCCTTATCTATGGTTCTACTTTATGAGAGCGTATTCAGTAGAACCCAGGTTAACTGTCTGATTGGCCAACTTCACGTGTTCAATAACACTATCGTGCTTGGTCAGAATGTGACCCAGACCATATTGAACCAGTCTGATTAATGCTGACCAGTAGCCAACTGACCAGCACTTTTATCTGAATTAAGTGGGCAAATGACAAACACTACAACCCTTTCTTAACCTAACCAATAGAAGCAACCGCTCTATCAGTGATCTCACCAATGATAATGCACTTGATTTCTACTATAGTGGTATCAGTTATCAATAGGACTTAGTAAGGTATTCAGAAGCCTAACAGGTCTGGTTACAGTAGAGGGTTACAAGTCTGACCTGTGCTTTTTACTTATTTATGTATTTTCATTAGTTTCTAGCTCAATATGATGCATGGTTTCCTTAATCATTTTAATTTAACTATTAATGAGGACTTGCTTAGCAATAGAATCCCCATTCTGCACAAACACGGTGTGCAGCTTCCAATGAGATCACAGACACTCCCTCACTGAATTGTGGGTAACAATGTCCTATTATGAATCCTATTGTTAGGGTGGAGACAAATATATTGTCATTATACCTAACATATCTCTGGTTGCAGGTATGGCTGCTACTTTTTTCCATTCTCTCACTCACACACTCTCTTTCTCTGATTGACAGGGGTCATGTTGTTGTTTATTTCTTAATCTTCTTTGTAATTCTTGTACTGAGCAGAGTCACTTACTGTGCCAAACACTCCTACCTTCAGTCGTTGTTTTGATTTGACTGTTGTTGCTAATGTTTTATCTGTCAGCGACGTCAGGTGTCTTCTATTATATGCAAGCTCTGACTGTGGTTGTAAGGCACGTAGATGTCTTATTCAGTGCCGCATTGAACAAAGTACACGCACACACTTCCGCCAATTGGATGTGTTATTGCATGACAAGCTTTTATTTACAGTAGCCTCGCCCACTGAAAAGAAAAAAAACACATTTATGTTGTCACAGACTAATGTGTCCTTTCTGATATGCATAGGGTCTGGTACCGACACTCACAACCCTATTTGAACGCATGGCTTTGCTAAAAGCAGTGCACGTGACATTGACGGCTACGTCTTTATATCATTAGAAATATGACCAAAATAGATCAAACAAGAAATATGGGAAATATATGCTGTGCAAAACGTTAAAGGACAATGTCATTATGATGATGGATATTTAGTTGTCATGAGTATTTTTCTCATGAGTATTTTGTGTCTTTCCTCTATGAATTCATTTGGATCATTAAGTTAAGTATGATTGGCTTTGATAATTCATCCGACGAGCTTTGATCATGGCTTACTTTGGAAAATAGGGACAGGGCTTTTAGGGCATGTGTGGATTTTAAACTTTGCTATAGGGTTATAGATTTAATATATTTAACATATCATAGCCTTTTTGTATAATCATTCATCTCATCAATTTATCTGTCACTGCTCACTGTCCATTTTCTCTTCCTTAAATTTTTTATTATGTTGCGTATTGTTCTTCTATATCTGATCATTATGAAAAGTTCTGATATTAAATGCCTTTTCAGCCTCAGCATGTCACAAACATTTCCAAAATGTTTGTACTGTATGACGTTTGTATAATGATAATAAAGCTCTAACTAGTAGACTGATTCCCACTACCCACTACTGCTGGTATGTCCCTGATTAGGGGGTTGCAGTGGACAAATGGAGTGGAACTGGCTTTGAGGGCCAGATTTGAACATCACTAACCTGCAGGAATCTGAACCATTCAGGAACGTTTAACGACTCATTAAGAGATTCGTTGCTGTTCTAACGTTCTGTGGCTAATATGACTTCATCATTTCACAAGTGCCTACATCATGCCATGCCCCTGTGCGGTGACAAGGGTAGCATAGGTTTGCTTTGTTAGTCATTAAGTTTGAGGGATAAAATGACAAATGCACGCGTGCGCACAGACAGAGAAGAAGGTTGTGTCAGTGTTCATTTATGTCCAAATCACCATGCCAATTCACGTTGTCAGTCCCCAGACTTGCTGAAGGGACCATATTTGATTTGACCATATTTGATTTGCTTTTGTTAAATTGTTTTTGTCCATTTTTTTTCTTCTTTAAATGTTTTTTTCAATATGTGTTTCTCAGTCCCTCTCCTTATTTTCCTTATTCACTCTTTGACATCTCATTTCATAGATATTTTATGGCAGGCGCATATTTATTAATATGTATTAATTGAAATAGAAGAAGAATCTGTGATTTTTTTTTTTTAATTTCTATTTGAATTATTAGGTAATCAATTTGCGCAATAACGTTTGTTCATCTCACTTTGTAACCAGATTTTAATCTATGACTTGACATGAATGCGAGAACCTTATTTTTTTAAATAAATTGAAAACTGTAAAAAAAAAAATATATATATGTGTATATATACATATGTGTGTATATATATATATGTATATGTATGTATACGAGGAAAACTAATAAAGGTGTGTGACCGTGCGTATGGATAAAAGGAAAGGATGGTGTGTGTATGTGTATGATGACTCACATTCACTCTCTGATTGGTCCCAGGCCCTTTATGAATTCCGCTGCTTAAAGCCATCTGGACTATACGTTGTTGAAAAGGCCAACTACAAAAACCCACTGGGGTCAAACCAGCTAGAGTTTAACAAATCCAGTGCTATTTTTCACAAGAAAAAATGAATAATGTTTTGTATATCAGGGATGAATAAAGAGATTTTAACAAATGGGAGTCTGGAGTCTTGGTCAGAATAACTTCTCATCTTGATATCTTTCCTTGTTTTCATTCTTCCCCTCTTCCTTTCCTCCCAGAGGCTTTATAACAGCAGGAACAATGTTTCTCTTCATTTTGTTCTCTTTCGTCATTTACACTCTTTTTCTCTTGCTCTTACTCTCTGAGGTATGTAATATTTTTCCCTGGAGTGAAGAACCATCTGTACTGAAATTGGAAGATATATTGTTAATTAGCTAAACAGGTTTATTCGTTAAGTATTCTTCTTTATCCCTTGCTGGCGGACATCCACTGTGAGTAGTACACCTTTTCCTGTGTGCGTGTGTGTGGAGCAGATGTCCCCACAAAGATAGTAGAACCTGACAAATCGTCCCCACTAGAGCAGTATGATTTCCGGGCAAGGTGTAAGGTTTAGGGTAAAATGCACAATGGGCATAGTGTTGGAATTGGAGTTACTTTTGGGTTTAGGTATTATGGGTTAAGGCTAGGTGTCAGGTTTAGGGCTAAAGGAAAGGGAAGTTGGATTTCTGGGTTTCCGGTGCCTGCAAGGATAGAAAAGTGTGTGTTAATTCATGGATAGATTAATACTGGATTATGTCACAGTGTAATCATCCCTTAATCCCTGAACATTCAACACTGCAATCTGAGATGAGACAAAAAACTGCCTAATCCTGTTAGAGATTTGGATTATTCTCGTGTCACTGTGTGACAGAAACAAAGATAAATGTACCACAGAAAATGGTTGTGTTTAATGTTAGTCTTTAGACTCCAGTTTACTGTCAGACTATTTTTTTCTATTGCGGTGGAATGGATGTTGCTATTCCTTTATGAGACAGCTGTAAATATTTTCAACTAAACCAATTTTAGTTTTGTCTCCTGTCACAGACTGTGGACTTTACATTGGTTAATAGCAGTTGAAGGTTTCAAAGCGAAAATAATCCAATCCATTGTAAAGTAAGGAGGGTAGAAGGAGAGGAATATTTAACGATGACTCAGTCCAATAGGCAGACTGGTATAATTGCTGGTAAAAATTGCAGACGGCTCAATGAATAAGGTTTCTACAAGCAACCTAAACTCTGATGCTGAAACATTCTCACTTGCTCGCTCTCTTGCACGGTCTTTGTGTGATTGTGAAAGAAAGTGCTAAAGGTGAGGAGATGGAGATGAAGTATGACAAGCATGAGATTTCATTTTGCTTCTCTTAAAACTTTCTGTCAGACCAATTATCATCCAGGATATTACTGGCTAAGGCTCTGGGCAAGTATTCATTGTCCAGGGATCATGTAAGCGATAGTTAGTTATTTGTATTACTTACTGGAGAACAGAACTCTCTGTCAGGTCTACTCAGAGTTTTAGTTGGTATCTAATGGTTCCTTTGTTCAGGTGCATTTGATATATCCAAACCTCTATTGTATTTTTATTGGGTTGCAATGCCTCATTCCCTTTTGAAAAATAATACGTCTTTATAAAGACCACAAATTAAAGTTTCAATAATCTTCAAAAAAGACAAAAAACAAGTCAACATTTTATCCACTTCTGTAATTCCCTCAATTACATTAAAAGTATAAAACTATAGTGGCGAAAAAGAAAGACGACTAAAAGATGAATGGGTTTCAGAAGTGTGTCTCAGAACAGTATGAGGGGGTTGCGGAGGGCTCCAATCCACCCAGGGCCTGGGTCCTCCTCCGGACACTGACTACAAGCATTCCCATCGGGGTCAGCGTGGCACTGACCGACAGGGGGTCCATGTCCTCTGGTAGTACGGTCTTATGGGTAAATGTGTCACTGACACTACCATCCTCCAAGACCTGAGGTAGAGGGAAAGAGTGGGGGAGTGAGGGAGATAAAATAAAAGAGAGGAATGAGGGAGTGGGCAAGCAGAGATTCAGGGAGAATTTGACACTTTTAAACTTGATGTTAGTTCCTTACCTGAAAAAAGTCAATGTATAATTTTTTTTACATTATCCTTACATACAATGATTGATTTTTAAATAAAGTTTGAAGTTATTCTTTTTAAATTGATGTTTACAGAAACTGATAATTGAACCATCTAACATCAAGTAAAAAAATAAATCAAATGCCATTCCCCTTAAAGGTCTGGTGGAAATGTCTGCTCTCATCAATGCAGGGAATCCATTTCTGTGAATTTTCAAGACGGGAATGAAGTATGTACCTGTATACATAGAGCAGGTGTTGCTAAACAGTGACAACATTGTGCTCATTGAACTGTCCTCCCCATGCAAATGATCTCGTGTATCAAGACGCAAATGACATCCAATGTACCAGTTTCCCCAAAAGAACAGGAGTCAAGCAGAAATTGGTTACATTTGTAGAAAGCCATGGCAAGCATACAAACGATGTTACGCAACAAGTCCTTTCCTTGACAGTTTTACAAACTTCCATCAGGTATAGCCATTATTTGCCAGATAGACCAAAGTTGTTTGAGCTGTAGCTCTCTGCGTCTAACTACCTCTACAACAGGATCTGCCGGTCAGCTGAGCCTGAATGTACAAGTAAATAGTTTGTACTAATTTTTAAAAGCTAGTTCAGTACTGCATACTACTTAGTCTTTTTTCCACAGCTGTCTAACAACTGATTTGCAGTTATTGCTAGTACAGCTCTGATCTGGGAAAAGGCCACTTAACGTTGTGCCACGTTTTGCATTAATGCACAGGGATTCAATGCTGTCGCTGTTCTTGACAGTTGCCACGTGCGAATGTTTGTGCGACATCGGAGAGTTCATATTAATGAGGATTAAGTACACTCTCTTGGCTTTGGCTGAAATGTCCGCTGAGGCAGAAAATTGGGTTATGATTTGTTCAAGTTTACCGGACCTGTAAGGACAGAAATGAAAGGTGTAAGAATACAAAAGTGAATGAGGATGAGCAACGGCAGAGTGGACCGAGGTTGGTAGTAAATCTCAGCAGTTCGGGAGCTTAGACCAGGCAGAGGTTCCTTAACGATTAATGCCAAAGCAGTGTTTGTCTAAGCAGAACCATGGACCTGCCTGGTGGAGTGAACAGAAGGACTGGATATATGTAAGCTTTCTTAAGTTCTTCTCTACTTGACCATGCAATACTTTTCTCTGTTTCAGAACGGGTGCAGGTCTATATCACTAGCACCCTGTTGAAAAATCAGACCATGCTTAGATTCTGCTCATCCTAGCCTGAATTAAAAAACTAAAGAAAGAAACACCAGTGTATAACACAGAATACGTGGCATTCAATGAACCATCGCTGCCCTGCGGCAAAATCCTTGAACAAATATTTCCTCCGAGGTACTCTTTGAAGTTGCTGTAACAGTCCAAATGAAATTTTCCTCTGCAGACAAAACAAGTAATGAATACAAAAACCACACTACCCCCTTGTAGTTCATCTAGTTAGCTAGTCGGCTTGTTGTGTTCTACACGGGAGAAATATTCCTGTCGTTTTAAGGATCATTCCAACATGTGGATGCCATAAGGGGGCAAGGGAATGTGTATTCTGACTCGCAGTCAGGCCCAAAAGTTCTTATTGCAATCTCACGAACACAGAAATTGTCTTTATAGAAAAAAGGATTCTGTTCCAGCAATCCTGTTTTAGCCAATTAGCCTTTGGTGAGGCGGGCCTTTCAGCCAATTGCCTTCGGCGAGGCGGGCCTTCCTCCTTGACTTATTTTGAGAAAACGCATTTTACCTGGAAGATATATATAGCAAAAATACGCCATAGGGAGTGAAGTTCGCTTACTGTAAGAAACTATAATGGCAGCTAGAGACCAGGATAACAAACAGTGGAGCTTTAACAAAGTGCTTTTACCGATAACCAGCCTATAGATCCCAAAGTGTAAGTAAGCAACAACAAGAACTGATGCACGATGGATCGGAAAAACCTAGAGACATACAACAACTTTAAGGCGAAATATAACATGGCTAAGGTTAAAAAGTTAAGTATAAGGACAAATAAATTCACATGTCAATGGGTCAGACATGAGAAGGGTTTGGCAGAGAGTACAAAGTGAATTCCAGCCTTATTATGGGCAGTGACACCTTACTCCCAGACAAGCTACACATTGCATGTTTCAATAACTAATACAGGAGCATCCGTTGGGACTCTGCTGCAAAAGTGAACAGTATGCTCACAATCTCTCTGGACCATGTGGGCAGGATATTCAACTGTATGAACCATTGTTACATTTTTTTGATGAAATTACATTTTGTATGTTTATATCTGGGATAGAACTGAGTAAGATCAAACTTTGTAACATAAGACTTTTATTCATGTGCAGGACATTATTTTTTTTTTTTCAGATCTACAATGTACCTGACCATTTTGTCCGATCTTCAAAGAAATAATGTACAGGACCCAATTTTTTCAGATATTACCTGAAGGAAAGTAATTAATGCAATACATGTTGGATAACAATTACATTTGGATTAAGGATACGTTTAGGGGTAAGAGTAAGGGTTAAGATTTAAAGTAAGAACAGGGTTCTTGCTAGCCTGCATTGCTTCCAAAACCTGAAGAAAATAGTGTCCTGTATACAAAAATATACTTGTTTGTGTTTATGTCACAAATTTAGAATAAGCAGTTTGTGTCTATTTCACGAAAAGTTGTGATACTGTTTCGTCCCAAGCCATTCTACCGCTTTACAAATTACCTATCCAGGAAGGCTGGAATGTTGTTCTATAATTTCTAATTAAATATAGTAATTATTTACATACAGATACAAACTTAATCCCACAGTATGTGTATGTATTAGACTGCTTAACTGCATTGGGGGCAATGGAGGCATACTTCCAGCTGCAGCAAAAAAAAAATTCCCAAACTTGTAGTAGAAGAAAGTAGAAGAAAATTAAGAACAGTTTGTTTTCCACACATTATCATTGACGATTTACAATTTGTCTTACTGAAACAAGTCTATTAATGTAATTCAGAAAATAAACAAAAATGACATGGAAAAATATGATTGGCAATGATTGATTTCAGCTCTTGGCATACTTTTTCTATTGGATTAAGAGGCCATTGTCCTGCTGGAAGACCCACAATCTTTTAAATCAGAAATATGCGCTGCTTTGAAGCCGAAGAAAAATGCTCTACCAAGGTTTTCTCACACACAGCTTTAATCCTGCCACAGTATCGACTGCAGGTTGGTCTATTGTACTTTTAGTGTGTAGGCAGGTTTCAAACCTCCTCAAACAGCCTAATTCATGCTCTTCAGGAGGAGAAAGGACTTGTCTTTCTGTTCAAATTGTCTTGCTATTCAAATGTTCTCTGTGTGTATGTATACATGCGTATAGAAATCTTTTACACTACAGTGCCTCTCAAAAGTATTTACCAAGCACTTCATTAAACCCAACACACTGCACACACACAAACCACACACAAACATTTTTGTCATACTGCAGCTACTGTAATCTAGAGCTACTGCGCAAACACACACACACTACCGATCAAATTACACTGTATTTCTGATCAATTTGATGTTATTTAAATGGACAAAAATAATATTTTCTTTCGGAAACAAGGAAATTTCTAAGCGACCCCAAATTTTTAAACAGTAGTGTACACGTACACACACACACACACACACACAACAATGACTCATCATTCGCCCTGAACAAAACCCTTGATTCCAAAACCTAAAAGTAACACCAGTTCTAACACTATGCCTTCTCATTTTCCCCTAAATATAATCTGTAAGCTGGATTTCACAGTTCTCCTAGTGAGGGCTCAATAACATTTGGGGACCATTTTGTCTGGTTTCACTGTCTTTGCGGGAACTTCCAGCCCTCGCATGTGCATAGACACCGCTCTACCACTGACCCTCTCTCACCTTCTCAGCGTGGATTACTATGTGGTGGTTGTAGGCCATCACCACCACATCATGAGCCTCAAAATGACTGACATCAGCTGACATGGAGTAACTATCTCCCAATGATGTGACCACACCCATACTGGCAGGACGGCCTGTTACGGTACCACCTGTTAAGCCTGGAAGACAAAACAAATAGGGAAAACATGTTATCAATCAACATAACCCTTCATTTACTAGGTTCACATTTACAGCAATGACTTGGGGACAAATGCAATATGACAAGGTAATAATACATGTAAAAATGAAGGTAAGGTAGGGGTGATTAAGGTTCATTGTCGAGGAGGATGTATTGCAGTTTTATATGGAGACACTGCAACTCATGACTGAACAAGGACAGTGTAGAACGTACATCTGTCCACCCTGGACAGGTGAAAAAAAAAAGCAAATCAGATCCAACTAACAGTTTTATCAGTATGAGGGATTTGGTGGTAGAGATTGGACCACTTCTTGCTACATACTGTAATTTCTTCCTCCAAATATTTCTTAATAAAAGCTGTTAACTGCTTTCTACACATTTAAATATGTATATATATATATATATATATATATACACACACACACACAAATCATTTATCAATTAGATTTATTAGATTTGGGTTATTAGACATGCAGAATAATCACACAGGCCATAAACACACTCTTTAATGACAGCATTATGATGTTATGAAGAGTTGAGATTCACAGTCTATTAAACACACCATCTTGTCTGTTTGTGGCTTTGAGGTAACACATTAGTTTTATTCTCTATCTATTTGTAACACCTATGAAACTTTCACTGCTTCGCCCCTGTCCAACACTCTGGCCCCTTTCACTGTCTGTTAGTAAACTTTAACTGGAACCCTGGAGACAGACTGGAGCCTCAGTGATGTTCATTTGCTGCACTCAAGGCCAGAGGCAGTTTGGTTAGAGATACCCACCTCATGGGAAAACATTTGCATAACCCATTGTAGATGGCAGGGGAAGATCCCTGTTTGAAACACTTACACGATCACTCCTCCGAAAAAACACACCTTGTTCTTGGTTTAAGATACTTAACATCCTACTGTTCTCTTTGGACCTGTGAAGTGCTAGACTTCGGCTCCGTCTGGTCCAATTGAACTACGGCGCAAAAGCCTGGCCGTGGGTATCTTCATTTAACCACCGCTTACTGACCACAAATGGCATCTACTTCCCAAACTGCCAACTCTCCACTCACCTGGGGCCCCGTCTTTGTGGTGTCGGCTGAAGGGGGGCAGACACAGAGGGGCTACGTCCCCATCCTCTCCAAACAGGCTGTGGGGTCCCACCACTTCCGTCTCGAGGAAGGGCTCAAACATGGGTTCAGTCACCCCACCACCAGACCCTTCTGACCGGTAGGAGCTGCTGTAGCGTGCTGAGGAGCGATACGACGAAGAGGAGGACCGACTGGATGAAGAGCTGCTCACAGCCATGGTGATGAGTGGTGTCTAAAACACACACGTTGAAAAGTACTATTAACTTTTAGTTGACAACACTAGGAATATACTGGTGGCTCTGTTGTCATTGAGTCTCTGCTCAGAGAGACTTCAGTAGTCCATATTATTCCCAATGCACACACAGATAAACTGAAACTGAGCTCTCTGCCTTTGTCACTATGTGTCTAATTTAACAAAGGCAAAGCATTCTGGGAAAGTGGCATGCTGTGGCCCCAAGTCATCATAGTCCTTTCTCCTTACAAGGCGGTGTGTCCAGCAACGGTAGCCAGGAATAACAGAAGTGGAGATAAGACAGACAGATAAGTGAGCTGACGGTTGCACTCATATTATTTAGGTATGTGGTAGGTGATAACCATGGTTGTGAGAATGTTGCGCTTTACAACTGTCATCTGACCATCTTTTGAATATCCTGTTACTGCCTATTGAGTCAACCTCCACCTTGGAATTCTAACCAAAAAGGGAAGAAATCTTTTTGTGATGCTTAATGTCTCTATCAATAGATCTTTGCTTGTAACAACTATGTATTTATTTGAGGCCAATCAATCAGCTGTCATTAATAAGTTATGGATGTCCAAGTACTTCCTCCCCATCAATTTAGAAGTTGAAACTGAAAACCTTTGGTGTATAGAAGACCCCTAGATAATCCCATTTTTCATATATTTTCCAAGCCTTTTTGTGTAAGCACTCTTTGGGCCGCTTTCGCAGACAGATTGAGCCTAGTCTACTGTCAGACTAAAAAAACAAGCTCAATGGAGTTTTCTATTGAACTTGATTTCTTTGTCTTAGACAAGGCTTAATCCGTGTTTGCGAAACTGGCCCTTAATGTTTAAGTAAAGGATTAATGTTTGTTTCACGCATATACTGTATTACCATTTTAATTGAAAGTGCAATATAATTGGTCACCAACCAAACAGATGGGTTTCATAAGCTAGCGCTCATAGAAAATGTAGCAACAACATGCTAGATGTCTGTTAAAAGGTGACTCACATTTTCCAATACATGTGTAAAATACATCTTACAGTATTTTATTGTTAAACTTATTGTTGTACATCAATCATTTACAAGGATATAACATTTTTTTTCAGATGGGCTAAAAGGATACATTTGCAAAAAAAGCACCTCCTTGACTAAACTTTTAATGAAAATAAATAATTTTAAGCATAAACTTTTGTAATTTTGTAGTTTACAGTCTATATTTATCCCCAATACATAATATTTTAAAGAAGCTTAGTCAAAGAATTTGTTATTTTGTCTTTTTTACTGTAAACCACTAGTGTTCCTATTAGCCTAATAGAGGTAGCATTGGGTCGCTAATGTTAGAAAAAGATTAAATTAGATTCAACTTTATTGTCAGTGAACAGGTACAAGTACAGTACAATGAAACGCAGTAACTATGCATTTTGAACAAAACTATCCAGGAGGGAAATATTATAATTATTTTTAAGGTTTATCATTCACTCAGTGCTTCCATGATCCAAGACTACCTACTTTTCTTCAGTGACTCGCCTCGCTCACTCATACACACAGCTGGTGGCAGCCTGATACAAATTAAAATCAAAGCTTTCCTACAACCAGAAGGAGCAACTATGATCTTGGAAGGTGTTAACCTATTGTGAAATGGTAAAAATATAATCGTAACTATTAGTGGGGTCCCCACCGTCCCGCCCTGATTCTATGTGTGTGTGTGTGTGTGTGTGTGTGTGTGTGTGTGTGTGTGTGTGTGTGTGTGTGTGTGTGTGTGTGTGTGTGTGTGTGTGTGTGTGTGTGTATATATATATATATGCGCGCGCGCGCGTATTTCTGTCTGTGTGTGTGAATGTGCGTGCACGCGCGCGGGCATCAGAGCCAGCACATTATCTAGGTGTCACCTCACCGCCCAATACCCAGGGAATTGTGGGTAGTTTTAATTAAGCACTGTGGCAGCAGCAGAGTGTAATATGGGTTAAACACAGCCCAACTCTCCTCTCCCAGCTCTATCTAATCTGTAAAGATTACTCTCTGGCTTTCCAATGAGACGTTTACAACCCTGCTAGTTCTGTATGCCAGGCCATAGTGTCCTCATTTAAGATTTTGCTAGAAGCAAGTACTAAAAAAGGAAAAGCATTGCACGAATGAGAGTATTTAGATGCCTGAGAAAATGTAGACCTTCAGAAGATCCTAGATTCATGGGCTGGTTCCACCATTGGAGATTGAGGACAGAAAAAAGCTTGACTGGGCTATGAAGTACTTGCCCTCCTGTATGGGTTGGACGGTCAGGAGACCTGAGGTGGCTTGGGAAGGGTGTAAGGTTAGAGCATCAACTGAAGATAGGGAGCGGCAGTAACCCTTGGTGCTCGGTAAACGTGCACTACGGTCAAGTAGGCGATGCAAGCTTCAAATGGACGCTCCTGAGTGTTAGAAGGGGGGAAGGACAAAAAGTAGTTCAGAGTCATTTGCTTGGTAATGATGGAAGAGACCAGCATGTGACTTAATAGTGTCTAGACATTCACCAGAAGGCCAGTGGGTGGTGAGGCGGTGGCTCTCAGCCTCTGTCAAGAGGAAACTGGGGTAAAGACGGATGGGGCCACCACAGTGGAAATATTCATACTGTACAGTTTACATACCACCTCACTACTGCCACAGTCTGACAGATGTTCCAATGTCTATCTTTAGAAAGGAGCTCACCCAGACATTTCTGTTTCACACACACACACATCATAATAATGACACACACACACACACACACACACACACACACACACACACACGTTTGTGTTTCTATCCTTGTGGGGACCTGAGACCTACCTTGATCTAGAAGTCCATGTTTGATATTCCTCAGCCTTAACCTAACACGCACACACACACACACACACACACACACACACAGAATCTGGGGCAGCAATGAGAGCTTCTTTCTGTGATATGTGCCCAATGTTAGTTCTTTCACAGAACATGTTGCCAGTCTCTCCACACGCATAAAGACACAGAGAAACAAATTCAAACAAAGACATTCACACAGAACGCACCTCCATACCAAAAGCCCCATTTACAGCTGATTCTAACATACAGTACATACTGATGTTGTGACGTCATCACCTGATGTTGTTTCTGTATACTTACGCCTGTTAGAAACATCTAAACCTGTCTAAAAATGAGGACATCCCAACGTGGACAAGATCAGGACCAAAGACTCATTCTAGAACCAGGTATAAATGGGGTCATAAACAACACATCTGTGCCACACTGGGACAGAGAAGCTTATCCACATTTGACGCAATATATGATCACTGATCAGCAGGGCCACCTGTCGCATCACCCGCCTCTTACAGCAACCACTCACAGCTTTGTGAGCCAGTTAAAAACCTCAACTTAGGACCCGGGGGGAGGACAGACAGGAAGGACAGAGACACATAAGGAGAGGATGAAAGAAAGTGATATAGATGTACACGTCCCATTGCTCCACGCATCTGTCAGTGGTTTTCATAATTGCATGGCTAATTGCCCGCTGGGAAAGGGACCACTCAGTCCTGCAATCCTCCTAGTTGCATAACAGAGCTCCTGTGAATAAGGAAAGGGTGAAGGACAGGGAGAGAGAAATAACTGAGGATGGGACTGGAAGACAGGAGGTGTAAGAGAAAAAAGGGTCAAAGACAGAGAGTAGGGGACAAAACAGGGGAATGCAGTATGTAGGGCCGGTTTTTGTAAATGTGACAAAGGTATGACTGTTATGACGTTCCTACATTTTATGACACATAGCCTATGTAGCTGGGTAAACGTAAGTAAACGTCGGTCCATAAATAATTTAGAAGGTATAGAAATAGTATCATCAAACACCTTATAAATGTTCACATTAATAACAAATACATAATTTAAGAGTGTATACTAATTATTAATTAATTAATAATACGTAGAAATAGCACGTAAGTATTAGTGAATGTGAGAATAACGATGAATAAATCCGTAAACTATCTACTATTTACGAATTTGTTACCAATGCTTTATTATCAGTTGTTACATGAAGTGTTACCGGTTATTTTTAGTTGGTATTTTTCACCCTAGCTCTTACATTTCAGGTTGGAGATGTACTGTACCTTCCACTAGCTCTCCCTGTAAAAAGATAATGAAAGACAGGTGCATTGGAGGAAATGGACTTGTGCATTGAAGGAAATGGACTTGTGGGTCAGCAGCAGCTCAAGCAGGCTATGTTTAGCATCATTGTGGGTGTTGAAGTCAAGGTTGTTGATCTTCTGTATTGTGGTAGCAACATCATGTTATGGGTATGCTAAGGGATTTATTTATAATCAGGGATACCTGGAGTGCGTCGGACATGAAATAAAAATGGATGTCCCTTCCTGCCGCATGACTTATTTTCAGGTCACCTTCCCTCATACCCAGAGACAAAAACAATTAAACATGAAGTGGCTAGCAGATAATCTGCCAAACCCTTACACTCATCAGAGCTCTACCTTTGCAGTTTTAGAATCGGTTTTTGATTTCATGAGCATTAAATAACTATATTCTGCAGCAATGTTTATAGTGCAGTACTGTGGCCCAGCAATTTGTTAGCACACAGAGCTGTGGGTCAAAAGGTTGTGGATTCACAGACAACCGCTGTCAAGGAGGTCAGAATACTTTCTTACACCTCAGATCATTCTACAGTCATTTGTCCCGTATATGTTCCTTCGAAACAAAGGATAACATGCAACAATTAAAATAAGGGAACAAAAACTTGATATAAATGACATTCTTTGATGTAAATAGTTTAGAATCATGTTCAAACATGATGAAAATAATAACAATCTTTAAAGGCACTGTTATTTTTAACAGTGTCACATGTTAATGATTTTTCATCCTAACTGCTATAAAACACTACTCAGTTTTTTAATTGGCAAAATGAAATGAAGTGTCTGTCTACATGAACTAGTTTATGATACAATCATGAAGATTGGAGATTGAAAGTAAATAATGCCTTCTCCACCACAACAATTTTTGTCCTGGTAGCCTCTCAGCCACTCAGATAGGGGCATGCTCTACCTAGCATATTTTGGTTCCTTTATCACCATTCCTTAGGCCCATTCTGTTGTATTTATAGCCAACCTCACCACTAGGAACCCCGAGGGAGTGATGCTGATATGCATTGACCAAGAAATACAACAATAACAATAGACTGTGACCAACAAAGACGTCTGAGCCACTGCCTCTAATACAAATGTATGGCTGTGGCATAGGTTTGAATATGGCCCACTGCTCATTTGGCAAAAACCCTCTCATCTACCTTTACACACTTTCCTGATAAATAAAGCATAACATGAATAGAAAATAAATAAATAAATATATCACATAAAAGAAAATCCATTAAGTCACTGACAGGCTCTATATTGATGTCAAGACAAGGCATGGGGCATGCTGCAGCCCAGGTGACATCCGATTATTATGAAAATCGTGTATGTTTGGAACAGTGCTATGGGTGACTATATCAAAACCTCAGCACAACAGAACCAGTTACCCAACATCTGAAGAACATCGCCTGAAGTTTCACTTCATCAGTAAATTTGAGAAAAAGTTGTTTTTGAAATAGTGGCTGCACATCATTACTGTGCTATGCTTCTATACATTAGCTTTAAAGGGGCAATATGTATGATTTTTACTGTACTACTAGCATAAAAACAAGCGAAAATAGCAAGTAAGACATCTGCAGTAAATGTTTTAAGTTAATGGTTCAAATATTTTTCTACAAAATTAATCAGAGTGACTGACATAATCCCCATTTGAACATTCTCACCAGCCCGTATATCAGTTGACTTGTAATTTCCTTATTCTCATTTTAGACACTCAGAGTACTATCCTTCCCTTACCGGTCTCATAGGGAAGACAAGGAGGAGACAAGTCGTGTTATTGCTTAGAAGCAGTGCCCCTTTAAGGTATGGCTCACCCACACAAACCCCATTTTTCAGTTCCGGTTTTAACTACCATTCACTGACATTGAAACAGAAGAAATTAGCCTACAAATTCCATAGGTATTAGCCTATGGCCTATTAGCCTATTAGCCTTTTAGTCCATTAAACAGGTGGGCCTACTTAAGTATGATGTACTGAGCCACCCAGAGGCATGTGTAAAAGAACAAGATGAAATCAGGAAACTGACAAAGCACTTTCAGCCTTGCATTACAAAAAAGCCCTTTAGACTATTCTGTGAGGCTCCATTTCCTAGGTACCTTTTCAAACTTTTACCCAGGACAAACAATATCAAGATATGTGTCTTCTAAAGCACATCCAACATTCTGACTCTTATCACCCTGCTCACACAACCAGGAAATGTAGACTGGAATCCTGTAGACTGGAATCTGAAGGAATGCACTCTCTGGTCCAAAAAACCCATAAGGTGCTGGCCAGTTGTACTGACCTCTGTGAGACCCTTGGAATAATCTGTGAGCAGGATTTAAAAAGTCTGTTTAATTTTACCGTCAGTTCCTAGTTTCAAAGAGCACCAATCACTACACTTCATTAGCCTTGCAGTCTGTATCATCCAATTACAGTGCAGATTCAAGTCACATCAGCAATCATGTGTTTAATAATAAATTAAGTAACTACTCTGTAATTGGGCAATTCAGTCCAATGCCGTATGGAATGACTACTTTTCTCCCCATTATCTCTGAAATATAATCTTGCGCCCTTGACTTTTTACTAAATAGAAAATAATCACATCCATGTCACTTCCTTGGGCACGTAATCACGCATGGGGTTGGTTTGTTAATACTTGGTTTTGATTTCTTTTCCTTCACAAAAGGCCAAACGCTTCTCTTCCAACATTTAGTTTTCACTGATGTCACTCCCGTTTATCATGACCAAAAAGTAAACTCAAAAGCAAACGTCGCCCACCAGGGCACTGTACCGTCCAAAACTAATTTGCCCACTGTTGCTTGAAATCACATCATTATATGTGAGCCTTGACAAATGATCAACGTTTACAAAAAGAATCTGTCAGTGAGAGATTATAGGTATGCTCCTCACTGCAGGGACTAGGGAGTGTGACAATATCAAAAGAAATACAAAAGCAACAGCCATGGAAAAGTTAGAAGAAGGATCGCCAGATCGAAGCCTGAGCCGGGAAAGGGGAAAATCGTCTGTTCTGTCCTTGAGCAAGACAGTTAACATTGCTAATTGCTCCTGTATGATGTTAGTTCCTCTAAGTTTGTCTACCTGGAAATAATTACTTTTGGGAGGCTCTGTCATGGTACTATAGATGTCCTGGAAATATCCACTGCTGAGTTTTCTTGCTTTCAGTTTCATCAGGCTTGTTTAGTATTTGGTATATAGTGTTTAGTTCAGATCTACATTAGCTTCCACCAAGACAGCAGCTGCTCTTCCTAGGGAGTATGAACAGAACTAATGCATACATTGCATATCTGGTAGCAATGAGGGTAACACTTTGACACCTTCAAAACATCCACACATTGCACATAGTAACGCACCTTATGTCCTCTCAGCTTTGAGCAAGGAGAGATTGACATGCATGTTATTGACATTTACAGTCTGTGTACCTCTGAGGTCAATATGTACTGCTCTGTTCACGACTAACTGCTGTTTGCCAATGACCTTCTTAGACACAAGTGGACCGTAGTAAAATGTGCAACAAAATTAGGCCCTTTAGGACCTGTATGGTTGAGTGAAATGTCAACAAAGCAGAGCAATACTTTGTTAAGGACTTATATATCTTTTCATTTTTGCAACCATTGAGCCTTCTTGTTTTGAGTATGACAGCTTACTATCTAGGGTAACATCCAGCAGTTTAGTTTCTTTAGTTTAGTTTCTTTTTTTTAGTTTAGTTTCTTCTTCAGCACTTTATTCAGTAACATACCTATATAAGGTTTAGGGTTCAGCAAGTGATTTGTGCAAGTTATTTAACTTTTAATGCTTTAATTTAAATATTTAGAACCAGGAAATAGCTATTTCTTTTAATTATTGTAGCCAACATGTATACAGTTGAGCAACATAGGAGCTTTTCAAGGTCAATGAAAGTCATTAGAAACAGAAAAAAATTATGCCCCAATGCTCTGTTTCTGGTTTATGGTTTGTCCCTCCTCGGCCAACTGTCAGTAGTACCCTACAGTTCTTACCGTTTCAGAGATGCTTGGACCCAGTCATAACAATTTGAGGCTTGTCAAAGTCACTCAGGTCTTTACTCCTGCCCATTTGTCCTGCATCCAACACGTTGAATACGAGAACTGATTGTTTGCTTACCATCTAATCTACCCATACTTTGATGTGCCCTTGTTAAGAGATGATCAACGTTATGTTTCACCTGCGAGTGGTCATAATGTTTTCTCTCATCAGTGTATATGGCTCAGTGTAAAATTAATACTGTTGTTTAAGGAAAGGTTAATGAATCATTTAGTTACAAGCTGGGACAGAGGCAACAAAAGACTGGAAGTTGTGGAATATAAAAAAAGAACCTGGTGGAACATCTCACAACTGATAATGTTAATTGGCAAAAGGTCAGTAACATGATTGGTTATAAAAAGAGCATCCCAGAAAGGATGAGTCTTTCAGAAGTAAAGATGAGGAGGGGTTCCCCGCTCTTTTACGTTGAGAATAACATTTCTCAACATAAAATTGCAAAGAGTTTGAGGATCTCATTATCAACGGTACATAATATCATTAAAAGATTCAGAGAATCCAGAGAAATCCCTGTATGCAAGGGACAAGGCCGAAAACCAATATTGGATGGTCGTGATCTTCGAGGCCTCAGGTGGCACTGCATTAAAACAGACACAATTCTTTTGTGGAAAACACTGCATGGGCTCAGGAACACTTTGGAAAACCATTGTCTGTGAACACAGTACGTCGCTGCATCCACAAAAGCAAGTTCAAACTCTACTGTGCAAAGAAGAAACCAAATATAAACAAGATCCAGAAACACCACCACCTTCTCTGGGCCCGAGCTCATTTAAGATGGACTGAGATGAAGTGGAAAACTGTCCTGTGGTCTGACAAATAAAAATTGTGGACGCCACGTCCTCTGGGCTCAAGAGGAGAGGTAAAATCCGGCTTCTTATCAGCGCACAGTTCAAAAGCCTGCACCCGTGACGGTATGGGGGTGCATTAGTACACATGGCATGAGTGACTTGCAAATCTGTTAGGCAGAGGTTCCCAAACTAGGGGACGTGACCCCATGTGGGGTCACCTGATATGAAAATGGGGTTGGGGGAGAATGTTTTACAATTGAGTCTCATAGACTCAAATAAAAAAATAATGATTATATAATTTTCCTTCACATGGATGGGGTCACGAGAATTTTTAGATATCGAAATCGGGTCGTCGGACAAAAAAGTTTGGGAACCCTTGTGTTAAGGCACCATTAATGCTGAACAACATATACAAGTTTTGGAGCAACATATACTGTCATCCAGATGACGTCAGGGAAGGCCTTGCTTAATTCAGCAAGACAATGCCAAACCACATTCTGCACGTATTACAACAGCATGGTTCCGTAGTAAAAGTGTCTGGGTACTAAACTGGCCTGCCTGCAGTCCCCAAACTGTCGAGCAGCTGCAAGCAGCTGCAACCTATATCAAGCATGAATGGGGAAACATTTCACTATCAAAACTACAGCAATTGGTCTCCTCAGTTCCCAAATGCTTACAGAGTACTGGTAAAAGAAGAGGTGATGCAACACAGTGGTAAACATGCCCCTGTCCCAACTTTTTTGAAACATGTTCCTGGCATCAAATTTAAAATGGGCGTGTATTTCTCCAAAAACAACACAGGGCAGGCGCCAGGATGAATAAATGAGAGGGCGTGTCTAATCACTGTCACCCCCAGACAAAAAAATTTAGAAATTTATGTTAAGCCGACCGAAACACTTTGATCATAGCATTCTGACCGTGACGATCGGACCAGGTCACATTCATATACGATCGGCTATGTATATGGGGACACAAAACTGAGGGGGCACGACTTTCTACCTGAGACTTTCTACCTTTCTACTTTCTACCACGACTTTCTACCTACTTTTGCCCCCCCCCCCGTGGAACCGGGCCTGAAACAATAACATTTTTGAGTTTCAACATTTGATATGTTGTCTTTGTACTGTTTTCAATTAAATATAGGGATAAATGATTTGCACATCATTGAATTCTGTTTTTATTTGCATTTTACGCAGCATCCCAACCTTTTGGAAACAGGGTTGTATATAAAAGTAACCCACAGGACTGAAAACTAATGAAGTAAAGGCATTTCTCCTTCACTAGCAAACACAGTCATGGGTAGTACGTCTGAAATATTCACTCAAAAGCCACCTTTGGATCTTTGCAAATGAGGTTTAAAACCCTACTTCACTCTCAAGAACCTTATTTGACAACAGTTGAAATCAACAACCAATTAAGTTTTATGTGATTTATCAAATTTACTGTGTGTTTGCCAATCTGCTATGTGGTCTGACTTATTTGCTATTCCCTTGCTTTGCCTCATTCTGCTCATCCGTTTTTCTAATCTATCCACAGGGATTTGGCAGCTCAAGCAATCTGTTTCTTGACAGGCACTTGCCTATCAATATCCATAAGGAGGGATTTCATGAATGCTTGAAGTGCAGTATCAGATTATTTTTTATAACACACATCAGACCAACACATATTTCTGTTCAATATAGGGATCGTTTCAAAATTTCTTATGCAATCATCTTATATACAAATTTAGATCACACCTTTGGAACTGTTGTGGACTTTTTATTATGGACACCACATTCATGGGAGTGGATATTGCTTTTAAGCAGATTTTTGCCTCATTAGTAATTAGCCATACAATCTGTTTGGTTACAATGAGTTTGAAGTAGATAGTTTGGGTAGGGGTGTAGATGTTGCCATTCTTTCAAAAACACATCTTTGAGACTCTCTGATAAAGTCTATCTCAAAACTAAGGAGTTTGAATTACAAGCTTTAAGTTTTAAATTTTAGTGTCTCCCCTTGTCAAAGAATTGGACATAAATCTGCTAACCAACCTGTTAGCTGCAGTTTGTTAAACTGAAATGATTATACTTTGATATACTGTTGATTGCAGCACATGCCTAAGATAGGGTGTGAGTTAAACCTAAGCCTGTTTTTCACTAAGCCAACATGGCTTAATCAAAAGGAGCCTATACTCTACAATAATTGATTTCATATTGACAAATGTCTGAGATAAATATAGGTTTAGTAGTTCCTTTCAATTAGATATTAGTGACCATTGCCCTGTGGTACTTGTATCAGATATGTCAGAACTCCGAGAGCCAAACCTCACCTTGTCAGTAAAAAACATTTTTTAAATTTTAGTGAACAAGCGTTCTTACAAGAGATTTACCAAAGTAAAATCAACTCTGTTTCTGTTATACCAGAAGCTGAGGTAGCGCTAGAGTATTTCACAAGTGTTTTTAACCAAGCAATCAAATTTATTTATAAAGCCCCTTTTACATAAACAGTTGTCAAAAAGTGCTTTAACAAAACACCCAGCCTGAAACCCCAAGGAGCAAGCAACAACAGTGTTGATGCACAGTGGCAAGGAAAAACTCCCTAAAAGGGGCCAAAACCTAGGAAGAAACCTAGAGAGGAACCAGGCTACAAAAACAGTTCTAACTTCTGACCGGCTGACGTTTAAGCAAATAAGAAAATTGCATATACAACTTCGAAGGATAAACTCTGATATAGTATACAATATCAGATATAGTCTGATACAATATCTAATTGTAATGGGAATCAAGACACATTTTGGAAAACTGGAAAACTATAGAACAAGTTTTGGAAAACTGGTAGTAATGCCCCTCTATTTAACTCTTACTGCCCTCAACACTGGCTCTTACGGCCGGTGTTTACTCTAACGTTACTTCATATAATGTAATATATCTTACGAATTCAGCTGTCAAAGTTTTACGTAAAAAAGTTTACGTATGCCCCCTGAAACCAGTCTATTGTAACAGATGGAGCCATAAATAAATTTCTTCATGTTCAAAACGGGGTTCCCCAGGGTTTAGTCTGTATATTAATGATGTCTGTAAATCTGTAAATGTCATTTTTATGTGGATGACATAATGAATGGTTGCTCCCTCTTTTGCACAAGGTTTTGCACGTCTGATTTTCAATACCTACAAAATTTGTTTAAACTGAATTATAGGCATCACTAACTTAAGGTCACTCTGTAAAGCATTCCAAGATCGGAGGGCATAATAGTCAAAAGTAGCTTAATTAAAAAAAGCTTGCAGCATCTCTATGACTAGTTGGTCCTGTGAGCACATTTTATAACTGCATTTCTCCACTTGCTTTTTGAGGTGAGTGTGTTTAGTAGAGGTTTTCTGCATCCCAGCTTTATGTACAAACATAAACCAATTTCTGGCCCTTCAGGAAGAAATTGAATCCTAGCCCACAAAGTGTCCCAAAGACAAAGACGTACAGTCTAAAAGTTTGCACTTAAATTAAAGAAAAAATGAAATTTGTCATTCTGGCCAACAATGCTTTTCATTACGACCTGTGTGTTAACTGTTTTGAAACTCTGCATGGAAAAAAGTGCTCAAGCCATTGAGAAAAACTATAAACAGGTTATACATCTTGCATCTTTCTTTTGGTGTACAAGCATCTTGTTATACTGTACACAACCATGAGCAATATGTTCTTTAAATAGTTTATATATCCACGGTAGAACTAAGTGTTTACGTTGTGAAAACATTTCTGAGAAGAAACAATGACATGGTTTGTTATGCAGCAATTTTGAGTCATCTGTTTCATGATACAATAATTAGCATCATGTTTTATTCACTCACAAACAAAAGAGAGCGTATCTCACTCCAACCTCAAAAGTATTCCTCACTTTCATCTCTCTCACTAGCCTTTCTCCCACAAAGCTCAGCCATGGCCGGGTTAAATCAGCAGGAGCTACAGTATGAACAAACGTTGGTAGGTGAACTTTACTTTGACTTTCTGTATTTACTTCTAAATCAGGTTCAAGTCTTAAGCTTCTGCGCTGGGCATGTTCATTTTGGTAAAATAAGAGATCAAATCAAAGGTCATGACATGCTTATGACAGAGTGGTTTATAATTTCAATCTCACAACATGTACAAATAAATAATGTTTTAAAAAGCCTAATTTAATTAGTTTAAGCTCATTCAATTAGCCACAGTGAATAATGTAAGAAATGTATATACAACAATACATATTACCATGTTGAATATTAATGGATTAAATCACCTAATCTTAGGAAGTGAGTGTCGATTTAATCTCAGAGAGTATATTTGAAAACAAATTCTTTGAGCATGTCAATCAGTCTCTACAGGCACTCAGCATTAGTGCTCCCAATGCAAAGTGTTTATTAGGAATTTGTAATGGTCAGCCTGCTTGACTTCATCTTATCTCCTTCTCCACTTATTCTTTCAAATATTACGACGTTCATGATTTTCTCTAGTACCCTTTGGGGGGAGTGTACACAAGAGACCTAAGTCTTAGCTCAAAATATGGATAGCCGTTTTGAAGAAAATATAAAAATGTCCATTATTACTTTAGAGATGATTGACTATCATTCTAATACTTACACTCTGTTTCGTATATTACTGACTACTAATTCAGATCTTAAATAGTGCATGATAGAAATCAATCATTACACAGTTGATGAAATGTTCCATGTTTTGTGAAGGACAGCAGATAGCATAGGAATGCCCAATCATTGTTGTACCACCCACAGATGCCATGCCCTGACTTTCACTTTTACATACTAGGAGCCTCCATTTGAAATGTACGCTCCAAGACTATTCTCAGTTTAGTATACCTTGCTGCAAACAAAGCTGAATCATTGGGATCTCACAATGATTGGCCAGAACCATCCGAGTTTGGCGAGTTTAGTACAGTAATTGAATATGGTTGCCCTTCTGCGTCACACTCAAGTGACACCTAGTGGCGGTTTGGTTGCCTGCGTGTTTAATCAAGGCAGAACTCTGGCATATAAAGACTCCGGTAGACTTCCTGGTTGAGGAAGTGCATTATCAGAACCAGAAGGTGCTTCAGAGGACATACAGTAATCTGCCAGTCAAAAGTTAGGACACACCCATTCACTTGAATCTTTTGACTGGTACTGTATATCTCAACATTGACTACCCCCAATCCACTGGAAGTGGGTGCTATTAAGCAAGGCCTTAATCACACATTGAACATGAAATTGAAGTTTTACAGGAACATTTTAGCTTTACAAAGATAGTTTCAAGATGGTCTGATATAAGTTGCATGTTGTACAAAATTGTTTGCTAAATGAATGCTATATTCCATGTACCACTCATCCCCATTTTCACAAGATTGCAAAAAAAGCTTTAGTCTGTAATTGTTCATTAACATCTCATCTTCATAACAGTGAAGTGGATAATCAATTCCAAAACATTCAAAAAGTCAGAAATATAAGAGCTTTTTTGAGGCTTGACCTCCAACAGATCAGCCAGCGGCCAGCATCATCAGCGGATAGCTGTGTTTAGCCAACAAACAACAGGCTCACACTATAGGGGACATATTATTAGTAATATTCTACCTGATCTGAGGGATGAACAGTGGCAGTAGTAGTGTTGTGATGAGTGTGAAGTGTGTGCCTGTGTGTATACGTACTGTATGTTTGTTCAACGTTGAAATCCATGTTAATGTTACTGTACATGTGATATAATGTATGAACATGTGTGTCAATGGAAAGAACATGCCTGTGAGAAGAGTGTGGGCAGAGTGTAGAGAGCTAATATTAATTACTGACATGGTGCAATGAAGTGAGACAATTGATAATCATTGACATTGATCATTTTTCATTTGGCCGCAATGTTTAACAGTTTTATGGCCTGAAGGAAGAATGCTTCTGATGGGTGCTGTCTTGAAGCTCTAGTACCTTGCACTGTGCCTGCCATATTTATATTTGACAATAGACTGTATGTGATATCAAAAATAACAATGATTATACACACCAAAAAACTGGAGCAGTTACTAAAGTTCACTGATTTCCTCTGAGTGTGGACCGGCTGTGCTGTTTCCACCAACCCGGTTCTTTAAAATGTCAAAATCAAAGTAAAGTATACTTTTAGCCTCACATAATAAGAAAATGGAACTTTCACAATGAGCCAATGGTTAGCAGTTAACAGTCAACTGACAAGCTAACTAGCTTTTTACCTCATGAGGACACCTGCAAAAACGTTTTAAGACTTTAACCCTCGCTACTACATTACACTGTTAAGTGATTAGCAATCAAGCTCCAAGTTCTGCCAAATACATTTTAGTATGTTTACTACAGTCTCAATTGTGTTGTCAGGTACAGAATGCAAACAATGTTGAACTGAAAATAAAGAGGTCTAAGTACTGCTGCAGCTTGTGGTAATAAATTTGACCTGGCGGCCTTTTAGCAAAAATGTTCTGTCCTCTATCTTTCACCACTTATGCCCTCTATCTTTCACCACCAATAAAGCATACAATGCCCAAAAAAAATACAATAAAAAAAACTACAAACTTCAGGGGTTATCATTTTCTATGTATATATTTTTCTTTTAATATGTTTGTTTGCTCTTCTAACCCTCCCTGTATGTTCCAGATGTATGGTCACTACACCCAGGACCTGGGGGTGTATGCTAAAGAAGAGGCAGCTCGTCTAAGGGAGAAGAGCGGACGGAGGCCCTCAGCCACAGAATGCTCCCTGTCCCTGGAATACCCAGACTATGACAATGGCCGCTGTGACAAATGTCGCAGTGAGTACTGTCTGATATTGACTAACATGTCTCTCTGACCATACTGTAACCAGAATATATTCTCTCACTAGTTTTCTCTCTGTCTCTGACCAATTTGTTTATCTTATAATACTGCAACCAGACCATATTCTGACCACCCCTAAGAGCCTGGCTCCTCCCCTAAGAGGTTCCTTCCTAAGTTTCAACCCTACTGGGAGGTTTTTCCTTGCCACATTGCATCAATTCTTGTTGTTGCTTGCTCTTTAGGGTTTCAGGCTGGTTATCTGTAAAAGCACTGTGTGACAACTGCTGATGTAAAAAGGGCACTGTAATGCAAATAAAAACAGAATGCAGTGCTGTGCAAATCATTTAGCCCTAAATGTAATTAAAAATAGTACAAAGACAATATGATGTTGAAACTGAGAAATGTTATTGTTTTTGGAAAAATACATGCCCATTTTAAAATTATGCCAGCAACATGTTTCAAAAAATTTGGGACAGGGGCATGTTTACCACTGTGTTGCATCACCTCTGCTTTTAACAGTACTCTGTAAGCGTTTGGGAACTGAGGAGACCAATTGCTGTAATTTTGAAAGTGAAATATATTCCCATTTTTGCTTATATAGGATTTCAGCTGCTCAACAGTTTGAGGTCTCCTTTGTCATATTTTCCGTTTGATAATGCATCAAATGTTTTGAATGGGTGACAGGTCTGGACTGCAGGCAGGTCAATTTAGTGCAGAGACTCTTTTACTATGGAACCATGCTGTTGTAATACGTGTAGAAGGTGGTTTGGCTGAAATAAGCAAGGCCTTCCATGAAAAAGACGTTGTCTGGATGGCAGCTTAAGTTGCTGCAAAACCTGTATATATTGTTCAGCTTTAACGGTGCCTTCACAGATGTGCAAGTCACCCATGCAATGTGCATTAATGCACCCCCATACCATCAGGGATGCTGGCTTTTGAACTGTGCGCTGATAAGTAGCTGGATGGACTCTCACCTCTTTACTCTGGAGGACAGGGCATCCATGATTCCTAAAAATAATTTCAAATTTTGATTTGTCAGACCACAGGAAAGTTTTCCATGTCACCTCAGTCCATCTTAAAGGAGCTTGGGCCCAGAGAAGGCGGCGGCGGCGGTTCTGGATTTTGTTTATATCTGGTTTCTTCTTCACATGGTAGAGTTTGAACTTGCATTGCATACTGTGTTCACAGACAATGGTTTTTGGAATTGTTCCATGCAATGATACGCAGTCATTGCAGGCTAAAGGAGTGCAGAGGGCCCCTCTGTAGTGCAGAGGGCCCAAAGATCACAGCCATTCAATATTGGTTTTCGGCCTTGTCCCTTGCATACAGAGATTTCTCCAGATTCTCTGAATCTTTTAATAATTGTATGTATGTATCATAGATGATGAGATCCCAAAACATTTTGCAATTTTACGTTAAGAAACATTATTCTTAAATTGTTGCACAATTTGGATGCACAGTCTTTCCCAGAGTGGTGAACCCCTCCCCATCCTAACTTCTGACAGACCCATCCTCTTTGGATTGACCTTGTAATACCAAATCATGTTGCTGTCCTGTTGCCAATTGACCTAATTACTTGTGGGATATTCCACCAGGTTTATGTTTTTAGCATTACACAACTATTCCAGTCTTTTGTTGTCTCTGTCCCAACTTTTTTGAAACGTGTTGCTGGCATCAAATATGGGCATATATTTTTCAAGAAACAATAACATTTTTCTGTTTCAACATTTGATATGTTGTCTTTGTGATATTTTCTATTGTATATAGGGTTTAAATGATCTGCACATCATTGCATTCTGTTTACATTTTACGCAGTGTCTCAACATTTTTGGAAACAGCGTTGTAAAATAAATTTCATTGGTTGATATTCCTTCTTTGGAGTGTGTCTGCAGTATGTGTGCGTGTGAGTGTGTGTGGGTGTGAGTGAGAGTGAAAGAGAGAGACAGTGAAAGTGTGAGAGAAACAGAGAGAGACACCTCCTTCCATGTACTGTTGATAGTGAAAATAGTGAGTGACTTAAAGGGACACGCCCACCGTGTACTAGAACACAAAACAAGAAGCCACACCATTCTACATTCTAGGTATTAAAGGCTAAAATAAACAACACAGGTATTTCTAGGGTATTAAATGAAAGACTGTACATACGCAACATGAAGAAACCACATTATTTAGCCAAGTTTTCCGAGTGGTCAATAACTATTTCGTCATCAAAACCCAGCTATTTTGCTCCAGTGCCAGCGCAATAGGAAGAACATTTCTGGAGAATTTGCACCACCATCTGTAGGTCTGATAGGCAATATCAGTATGCTGCAATCAGGATTCAAACCTTGTTTTTAATGACACAGCTGTGCTCGTGAGCAGGGTTGTAGCTACAGCTGGGAAATGTGGGTATGATGCACGGGGCCCATGATTTGGCAGGGCCCACTGGTGGTAATAATGTCAGTGTCTTCTATTGGTGAGGGGGCCCAGGCCTATATATTTCAAGGGGCCCAGGATTCCTGGCAACAGGATCTGGCAATGTGAAGCAGTGTCTTAGTACACTGTGCCACTCAGGAGCCTCCTGCCTTCCTTTTTTATTGATATTTGCAATAGATTAAATGCTTTTGTTCACTGTCTAATTTTAAAGATAATTAATAACAGATATAAATCCCAAAATATGTCAGTATACCTGCACATATCGACAGTGGGACAAGCCAATTAGCAAGTCCCCAGTACTTTGTTTTATACAAATGTGTTTTCTTATTAAATAACAATTAAATACAACTGAATATTTATTATTTGTCATCTTTTGTTATTTAATTTTTTAGGTCGCACAATTTTTTTGGTCGCCAGTACTCTAGATTAAAATATCAAGCATTTAAATTTTTATATTCCCACATTTAAAGAAAATTAAAAATAAAAACAAACACAAGCCTCTCAAGAGCAGACACTCTTTCCTTCAAGTCAAATTCATTCCAGGGTATGAGGCAGTCAATCTGCAGATCAATTTGCATCTTATTTTGCTTCTGAAATTAAGAAAGTAAAAGGAGTTTTACGTAGTTCAGCCATTGGCATATCAAGTACTACACAGTCCTGTGTTCTCATACTATCATTTGTTATTTTAACTTTGATAAGTGACATGAGATATGCTGTACTTTTCTACTTCGTAAATAAACAAGAGTGCTTCTCTTGTCGTATATACGGAGAGGCCCATCCCACCATCAGATCCGAAGTACAATGATGTGTCCTGAAACTGTCACCAAAGATTAATTAAAGGGCACAGTGAAACACATCTAATGGTTGAAGTGAAGCAGCTGCTTGCCTATACATTGTATCACCATAATCCAAGACTGACATAAAAGCGGCATAGGTTGTATTTTAAATAATAACTTGTCATCAAGCCAAATTACAAATAATTGTTCTATTTGTAAATTGTCCAGGGTAGTGAGTTGAGAGACCTAGAAAATAGCATGCTTTTTATAATGTTTTAAATTTAGCACTAATTTAAGATGTAAGAGTGAATTTTGTAATACTTGGGCAGACTCTAAATAAGCAAGAGTTTGGTTGCTCGCAATTGCAGAGAAATACATTTCTGTATTGTTAACATAGAAATAAATGTTCACATTTTTTAAAGCTTCTCCAACATAATTGATATTTGGCACACACAAATTCAGATTTGCATGCTTCACTCACAATAGCCTGAGTTTTAACAAAGACAGTTGTGAAACCTCAATCAGGCATCAACACTTAAATGGGATGATCAACTGTGTTAAAGGCCTTTGACAGCTCTATTAAATAAGGCAGCACATTTCATCTCATTTTCCAAAGCTTCAAATATATAATTTAATATCATTGTTGTTGCATTTAAATTTTGAATATGCATATGTTCAGTACAATGCTCAGCTAGAATATTCAAGAGCATAGCAAAATATTCACCAATGATTCTAGAACTATTGCTTGATAAATTAATGCAAACATTGTACAGTATCACGGTTACTAGTCTCTACACTTATGGTCAAACATGAGTATAAATCCAGATTTTAGGAATAACCCCATAGATTACAGTTAGACATAAGATATGGGAAACTGAGACAGAAATAAATTAGGCTGTACATAGAAGTAACCCTGGCTCCAGTACACTGGCCCTAGCAGCCTTCCAAGTGATTATATCTAGTGAGGCATTTAGAAATTCCATGTCTGCAAACTGGTGAAAATAAAAACTTTGAACATAGTTTTCTGCATGTTCCTGCACCGTTTGTCCAAATGCATCCTAGTCCCATCTGAAAAAAAGTTTCAAAGAAGTGTAGGTCACAGGACACAAGCGCAGAGCTGTAGTAAGACATTCCTTTAATGTGTATTCAAAAGCCACAAAACAACACAAAGGTGAGGAGAGAATAGGAGCAACCACAAACTAATATGCAACAAGGCATAAACAATAATCCACACAAAGTGGAGACAAGACATAGTTTAAATCAGATCCCCAATTAGAGGCAACGCAGGGTATCTGCCTCTAATTGGGGACAAACAAATTAGAGGCAGGTGGAGACAGGTGGAGGCTCCGCCACCGGAGCAGACATCAACGCCGGGACTGGTGGAGGTACCGCCCTCGGAGCAGGATGGGGCGATGGAGCAGTTGGAGTCTCCACCCCCGAGGCAGAACAGGGCAACGAAGCGGAAAACTGAAGTGGCGACAGCAGGGGCTCGTTGGACCACCCACCCCCCCCCCCCGGGGATGGCAGCAGGGATCCCTCATCAAGCCACTCCGGAGGTGGTGGCGGCAGTGGCCCGGCTTCTCACCCCTTCTCCTCCACCGTCCCCTGGTTCCTATGCTGCAGAGGCTCTTCACAGAGCCCCAACGAGTGGGGTGACAGGAGTGCCTCGTCGTCCTCCAGGTGCTCCTGCTCCCCTGACCATGCTCTTCGACAAGCCCCCACTGGTCTGGTGGCAGGGGCACCACCACTTCCCCTCCCTCGCACAGGACCCACAGCCTTTCACGGCGGGGTCTCCTGGGCTGGCCGCTGGGCCTGTGCTTGGGAACACCGACAAAGTTTCTGCCGGCGTCGCCGCCGTGGTTACCGCTGTGCTGGCCATTCCTCCAGTGGGGGACGGTAGGGGTTCTCCTCCTCGGTGTCGCTATCTGACCCACAGAGGAGCTCCCCTAACCGTCCAGCGTCTGTGTCCTTGTTTGGTAGATCATTCTGTCACAGAAGTGTATGTCGCTGGACACGGGCGCAGAGCTGAAGCAAGAAATTCCTTATATTTGTCTTCAAAATCCACAACACAAAACAAAAGGAGAGGCACAACCGCAAATTAAAATGCAACAAGGCACAATCAATGAGCCAGACAAAGTGGAGAAAAGACACAACTTAAATTGGATCCCCAATTAGAGGCAACACAAGGGGACAAACAAAAACAAAACCACAAGCGCCCCCAGACCAACATAGAGATGGCTAGGGGCATCTCTATAGCCAGGACCTGACTATCACCCCCAGACCAACATAGAGATGGCTAGGGGCATCCCTAGAGCCAGGACCTGACATTGAGTGAGAACAGATGTTATTTAAAGTAGACAAATAAAGTGGCAATTAAATGCATCAATAATAGCAATAATAGCATTGTTTTCAGTAATGGAGCCAGTGGCCAAATATATTTGCTGTGGCAGAGATGTACGATTTTAACAGTTTTCCAAAAATGTATAGGATTGTCTTTGTAATCAGAGATCATGTTTACATAGAACTCTGACATAATTTCTCTAAAATTTCTGTCATATAGAGATTCCTCAGTGGCTTAAATGAATTCAAATCAGGATCTGTATCTGAGGATGTTTTGACCCATGCAGCATATATTTTGTGTATCACCTCAGATCAGAAGTGAACTATGGCTTGGATTTATATTTCACTTGAAATTTCTTGAAAGGAACATGCTTATATGTAATACCGTTGAAACCTTTAAGAAGTTTCAAGATAATTCAAATATAGCAGAGGCACTGTGTATTTTTAGTCACTGTGTAAGTATCATGCACAAAAGCTTGATCACTAAAGTTTTTTAAGTTCCTTTTATCATTGAAATTAGGCTGGGCTCTAGGAATCCTTGTATTTCAGACTCAGTCAACAGGACAATGTTCACTAATATCCTGAGGGGAAAAAACATCAAATACTGTGTGTCTCTGGTCTATTAGTTAGTATAAAATCAATCACTTTTGACTTTGCAGGATTTTTTCTGATTTGTCTGATAATGAACTGGGACTAGAGCAACAAGTTAAGACCAACACAGAAATCCTTTATGCAGTCAAAATCTTGTGTTTTTCCTAATGAATGTTTCCCAGGATTATCACCACTGATGTTGGTTGGGAAAGGATGATATCAAGTCAGTACATTGAGTACACATCACATGATAGACAATGGACAATATACAGAACACCCAAAATTGTTACTGTAGAAATATTTCCTAACTTAAGACTTAAAACCAGAACTTAACATTGTTTAAGAGTATAGAAAGACTTCAACAAAGGGATGAAGAGTTGATTTATCAGAGATTGGGCAGCTATATGCCTTCAATCATTGTAGTGACCTGGATAAATTGCCCTCAGAAAGTATTCAGACCCCTTCACATTCTTTACATCTTGTTGTTATAGACATAATTAATTATTGATTGAATATATTTCTTGCCCTTAATCTACTCACAATACCCCATAATGACAATGTAAAACATGTTAGAAAGGATCATTTTGTGTGTTAATAAAGACGTGAGCGGGGACTTTATAAGCTGGTTGTGAACCCTGTGGTAAGTCATTCCGCTTGCACAGGGCAGCGACGTGATAGAGGAACATGACAAGACGAGACTGGCGAGGCGATCACCCGAGACCAAGCGGCCACATTTCAAAAGCACTTACATAAACATCCTCCTATCCCCTTACATGTCATTAGCATAAAGAAGCCATCTATGGTAGAGGTAGGAGCAGGGAGGGCTGTGTTTTATGGTGGCACTGCTTGGTAGACTACATTAAGTGGTTAGGGGTTACATCAATCAATCAATCACATTTATTTTATAAAGCTCTCTTTACATCAGAAGCTGCCACAAAGTACTTGTACAGACACCCAGCCTGAAGCCCAAAGGGCAAGAAATAATCATTAAAGCACAATCGCTGAAAATCGTGGGCCCATTCTGCTCAATCTGTCCCTTTTTGTTCCAAATGCTAACTTTCTCCCATAAGAATTTTCCCCTCCCACCCACCGCTCACCATTAGTCTATCCTATATGTAAAAGCTATAGAGCTAAGTGGTTTGGTGTGAGATCCTGATGTAAAGTAATTAGCTGGTGGTTGTGTACACCGTCTGTTTAATTGAATCTCTCTCTTCTCTTATCTATGAGCGTCTAATCCCTCTGATATGCTTTATTGGCACGTCTGTGCAGAATTGAACATTAATGAAGTAGATTATTTTTGCTTTAGTAAACTGTCACCTTGCATAAAAATGGATGGGTAATTTGAATAATTACGTTTTATGTAACATGTTCCATATTCTGCAGTGTATTCACAATTGGTGTCTTGTTTTCTCCTTTGCACTTAATCATTCACTGGCTTATGTTTTTACTCTTTCCATTCTCTCTCTTGTTCATCATCATTCACTCTCACTCAGCCACTTAGTGCTAGGCGCCGAAAGGGGACGCGTACTGTATCCAAGACAACCTAAATGAACCTCAGCAGGTATGCTGGTATTATTGCTACAGCCAGAGAGAGAAAGAGAAAAAAAATGGATGAAAGGAAATATGGGAATGGAAATGAAAAGTGGAGAGAGAAATCAAAGACCAGTAAGGAGAGAGGTAGAAAGTACAAGAGAAAGAAGAAGGCTTATACTAATGAAAGTGTAGTTGAAGGTGGGGGTGGAAGAGTGATGAGAGAGATTTGGAGGAAGGAAAGGAAGAAAGTTAAAATGAAGGAGAGGAGTGAGAGGGGGATTAGCAGTGTGGGCAGCATACACGTTATTGTCATAAAGGACGAAGCTGGAGAATCAATGGCAAACCAGTGTGCCAAAGCACCACAGACAGAAAACCACATTAGCGCTCAGAGACAAGACAAAATGACATACAGCATATACATATACACAATACACACACTCACAATACACAAATAGACATGCGAAACGTCCTTTCACACATGCTGACTACTGTCTGTCTAGAGAACAGAATAGGCTGTTAGAACACAGCCGGGCCGTGGGCGAAATGTCGTGCCAACACACACACATACTGACACACACCAACATACTAGATTTGTATTACAATCCAATTATGCATTTAAGAGGAACTGTAGCACATTACCGATATACTGTATGTACAGCTTGAAACTGGATGAGGTCTCTATGTATATTTCTCACTGCTTATATAAGTGTACATGTGGATTAAAGAGATTGTGTATAGCTAGCGTGCAACCAACACACATGTTGCTCTGTCACCATCCCATACCATGACAGTGTTCAATATATTCAGGTCCAGTGCAGCTAAACTCCCCTCAGTCTTTAACACATTTTTGGGTTTGTTTCTTTTGGAGTTCTGACTGAATTCACTGAATCTCGTATACTCATTTTGGTCTTCAGGGTTCCCCTGTATGGTTCTACCAAGAATACCTCTATTAAGGGATCTACAAAGAACCATTTCATCTTTGGAAGCCTTGATGAATGGCTCAACCAGCCTTCATGGCTCAACCAGCCTTCATGGCTCAACCAGCCTTCCTGAAGCCTTGATGAATGGCTCAACCAGCCTTCATGGCTCAACCAGCCTTCATGGCTCAACCAGCCTTCCTGAAGCCTTGATGAATGGCTCAACCAGCCTTCATGGCTAAACCAGCCTTCATGGCTCAACCAGCCTTCATATTTGAATCCAGCCAGAGTTTCGATTGTTAATTACTTGCAAACTGCATTCAGAATGACTTTCAGGATTAGGAAGATTGCATAGTGAGACTTACTCCATCATCTAAACTGTAACAGCCATCTCAGTAAAGGATCCAATGTATCCAACTACTAACAGAATGAATTAGTTCAGTTAAAAAAAACTATCCCTATCTGTATGAACTATACAATTAATCAACCAGTGAATGTACAGGTGCATCTTAAAAAATTACAATTTCGTGGAAAAGTTCTTTTTTTTCTGTAATTCAAATCAAAAAGTGACACCTTCATATTTTCTAGATTTATTACACATAAAGTGAAACCTTTCAAGCCTTTTGTTTCAATCTTGATGATTATGCCTTATAGCTCATGGAAATCAAAAATCCAGTATCTCAATATATTAGAATAATAAATTGATAATACAGAAATGTCAACCTGAGAAAAGCTGTAATCAGCAAACTAACTCCCTGAGCCTTCAGTACACGCAACCACAATCATGGGGAAGACTGCTGACTTGACAGTTGTCCAGAAGACACTCATTGACACCCTCCATGAGGAGGGTAAGCCACAGAAGGTCATTGCTGAAAGGGCTGGCTGTTCGCAGAGTGCCGTATCAAAGTATATTCATGGAAAGTTGACCGGGAAAAGTGTGGTAGGAAAAGGTTCACAAGAAACAGGGTGACCGCAGCCTTAAGAGGATTGTCAAGCAAAGCCGATTCAAGAACTTGGGGGACCTTCACAAGGAGTGGACTGAGGCTGGAGTCAGTGCATCAAAAGCCACCACACACAGACATGTCCAGGAAATGGGCTACAAGTGTTGCATTCCTAGTGTCAAGCCACTCCTGAACCAGAGACAACGTCAGAAGCGTCTTACCTGGGCGAAGGAGAAAAAGAACTGGACCGTTGCTCTGTGGTCCAAAGTCCTCTCTTCAGATGAAAGTAAATTTTGCATTTCATTTGGAAATCAAGGTGCCAGAGTCTGGAGGAAGAGTGGAGAGGCACAGAATCCAAGTTTTTTGAAGTCCATTGTGAAGTTTCCACAGTCAGTGATGATTTGGGGTGCCAGGTCATCTGCTGGTGTTGGTCCACTGTGTTTTATCAAGTCCAGAGTCAATGCAGCCATCTACCAGGAGATTTTAGAGCACTTCATGCTTCCATCTGCTGACAACCTTGAAGGAGATGCTGATTTCCTTTTCCAGCAGGACTTGGCACCTGCCCACAGTGCCAAAACGACTGGTAACTGGTTTGCTTCCCTTGGTATTACTGTGCTTGACTGGCCAGCCAACTCGCCTGACCCTGAACCCCATAGAGAATCTATGGGATATTGTCAAAAGGAAAATGAGATACACCAGACCCAACAACACAGACGAGCTGAAGGACACTATCAAAGCAACCTGGGCTTCCATAACACCTCATAGCCACAGGCTGATTGCCTCCATGCCACGCCACATTGATGCAGTAATTCGTGCAAAAGGAGCCCCGACCAAGTATTGAGTGCATAAATTAACATACGAAACCTTTGCAGGCGTTTTGAGTTAATATGCTGATTAGAGCTCTTCTCAGGTCAACATTTCTGTATTATACATTTTTTTCTAATATTTTGAAATACTGGATTTTTTATTTTCATGAGCTGTTTCACTTTATGTGTAATGAATCTAGACTATACGAAGGTGTCACTTTTTGATTTGAATTACAGAAAAAAAATTACTTTTCCACGATATTCTAATTTTTTGAGATGCACCTGTATATGCAAAGCACAGATAAAAAATAAACTATTCAGAACATTACCCCTAAATAGTGCATGGTGAGAAATAGTATATGTGGTTTTATTTACGACAGTTGTCGTCTTCCAAATATGAATCTTACCATCCAAAGAATCATCATTATGGTTTGACCGACTGTTCCTGTAACTCTCTTCTCCCCAGGCTGTATGTCACGCTGTAAGAAGTTCCTCATCGCTCGTTTGGGTGAAGACTGGATCTTCCTCATCCTTCTGGGATTGTTCATGGGCCTGATCAGCTGGGGGATGGACTACGGCATTGACTACTGTCTACATGGTAAGGAAGAGAAGAGGGATAGAAGGAGTTGAGATGGAGAGAGAGGGTGTAGTTTTAGAAGTAAAGAAGCCTGAAATAGCTTTTCGGTAAAAGTGGTCTTGAAGGAAACCCTATGTAAAGATTCACACCAACTTACTTCTAAAGAACAAGATGTGTACAGGTGTCAGCCTATTGGAGGCTTGGCTTTCAGAGTGGTCTTTATGACCATCCATTAGTTTGAAGGTTATTTCATCATTTTGAGTTTGTACACAAAGTACAATTTACTTGAGTATGCCTGCAGATATCGGTAACACTTTACTTGAAGTGTAGTGTCATAACATGTTCATAACTTTGCCATAACCATGTCATAACGTGTTATATCAGCTGACAATACATGTCATATCCTTTCATAACATGGTCACGACACTGTAATGACACATATTTGAAAATATTATGACATACATTGCATTATTTTATGACTGGTTATGACACCTACGCAACTCTGTCAAAACAACAAACCATTCTGTAACATTAATAGTACTTTTATGTTACATTTCCTTATAAATGCTATATATCAGTATCACTACGGATGAAGTGATGTCAGATATTTACCTTCCCTGATGCAACGTTTCTCATGACTGGGATGCCAGCAGTAGATTTCAGGAGCAAGATTGACATTCTCTTTGTGACTAATGACCAACATATAAGAGCATGTACAGCTAGGTGATAGGCCTATCTGGTTCCTATGATTATGGTCATAAAGCTTCTTTTGTATTGTCATAAACTATATTTTCTCAGTTCAAGTAAAGTGATACAGGATGCTCAATATGCTGTCATGACATTTTCATAAACAGTATTTTTTCAGTTCAAGTAAAGTGATACAGGGTGATCATAATGCTGTCACGAAATTTTCAAAAACTGTATTTTCTCAGCTCAAGTAAAGTGATACAGGATGGTCATAATGCTGTCATGACATTTTCATAAACTGTATTTTCTTGGTTCAGGTGAAGTGATACAGGGTGATCATAATGCTACCATGACATTTTCATAAACTGTATTTTCTCATTTCAAGTAAAGTGACACAATATGTTTAGTTATTTATTCAAAATAAAATGACAGGAAAGTCATGACACATGACTTTCTATAATATATAAAATCTACAGTAACATCAATTGCATGGCTAGCATGGTCTCATTTTGTCTAAAGTTGATGTATAAGACACACACACACACACACACACACACACACACACACACACACACACACACACACACACACACACACACACACACACACACACACACACACACA
>JACXGI010004788.1:8570-51340 GCA_016801175.1 Esox masquinongy
AATGACTTCTATTTAACATGAGTTTGAATGTGATTGGTTAATTCTGAACACAGCCACATCCCCAGTTATAAGAGGGTGTGCACACTTATGCAACCAGGTTATTGTAAGGTTTTTATTTTTCATTTTTCCCCCTTGAAGATTTCAGTTTGTTTTTCAATTGAATTGTTCACATTATAGGTCACATTAAAAGTGGAAAAAGGTCTGACATGATTTATCTTTGTCTCATTCTTTTTCATCACAAAAACCTGGGGTGTGTAGACTTTTTATATCCACTGTATCTGAAGACAGATTTTTCAGAGGTTTTATGGACTGATCAGATGAGTGTGACTCTTGACGGTCCAGATGGATGGGCCCGTGGCTGGATCAGTAACGGCCACATAGCTCTACTTCAACTCAGACCCCAGCAAGGTGGAGGTAGGGTACTGGTATGGGGTGGTATTATCAAAGATGAGCTAGTTGGACCTTTTCGGGTTGAAGATGGACTCAAACTCAATTCCCAAATCTACTGCCAGTTTTTAGAAAACAGTTTCTTCAAGCATTGGTACAGGAAAAAGTATGCATCTTTCAAGAAGACCATGATTTTTATGCAGGCCAATGCTCCATCGCATGCTCCATCGCCAGTAAAGGCCTTAAAGATGAAAGAATGACATGGCCCCCTTCCTCACCTGACCTGAAACCTATTGAGAACTTGTGGGCCCTTCTTAAACAGGAGATTTACGGTGAAAGCAAACAGTACACCTCTCTGAACAGTGTCTGGGAGGCTGTGGCTGCTACTGCAAAAAAGTTGATCGTCAACAGATCCAGAAACTGACAGACTCCATGAATGGAAGGCTTATGACTGTTATTGAAAAGAAGAGTGGCTATATTGGTCACTGTTTTTCTTTTTGAAATGTCACAAATGTTTATTTGTAAATTTTGAGTTGTTTGTTTATTGTTCTCACTTTAACAGATGAAAATAAACAAGTGAGATGGGAAGATTTTCGTTTTTCATTTAATTGCCCAATAATTGTGCACACATAGATATTGTCCTAAGAAAGCCAAAACCTCACTTTTACTTTCTTTAATATTCAGGTTTGTGGTTTATTAACATTTAGGATTGACAGAGAGCACTGAAATTGTTCAATAATGAAATTAATCCTCAAAAATACAACTGGCCTAATAATTGTGCACACAGTGTAAAGTGGCTGAAAGGACAACCAGTCGGGCAACAGGATGTGTGTAGGTTTAACCATTGTTCTTGAGTTCAGCAGACCTGACATGACCATCGGCACTAGGATGAATCTTTAGGAGCCGTCCGATGGGCCAGTGGGCTCTTGGAAGCTGGGGCTCCACCAACATAACCACTGTGTTGTTTTTGTAAAAGCACTTTGTAACAACTGCTGATGTAAGAAGGGATTTATAATTACATTTGATAGATTTATTTGACTGTATCTTCCTTGAGGTCAGCAGGGCTGGCATGCCACCTATGGTGTACCTGCAGATTGGGCAAGTAGTGCTGGATATACAGCTCTGGAAAAAATTAAGAGACCACTGCAAAATTATCAGTTTCTCTGGTTTTATATTCATAGGTATGTCTTTGAGTAAAATGAACATTTTTGTTTTATTCTATGAACTACTGACAATATGACTCCCAAATTCCAAATAAAAATATTGTCATTTAGAGTATTTATTTGTAGAAAACAACAACTGGTCAAAATGACCAAAAATATGCATTGTTTTCAGACCTCAAATAATGCAAAGAAAACAAATTCATATTCATTTTTAAACAACAAAATACTAATGTTCTAACTTAAAATCTGACTTCCAGATTTTGATGTTGTCCTCCTCCTTTCGAGCAGGTGGCCTTGCTAGCCATTGCTCTGGACCTTGAAGGAGAAATTATGATCCATGACTCCATCTGTTGGGCTTCGCCAGGTTTTGCAGTGTCTTGCCTATTGCAATGTCATCTGCAGTGTTTACTCGCCAAGTGGACATAACGCCATGCTCGACGGTCTGTAAGCTCTTTGATCTCAGCCACCCTGGTACCCACAAACACTTTGAAATGACAGGCCACGTCAGCACTGTTGTGGAATCTGTCCACAAGGTGGTCCGGTCAATCTTCAAGGTAAGCTCCTTCTCCAGCAGCTTGGCAAGCTGGGCTCCCGTAACCGCTGCACAGAGTTCCAACCTTGGTATAGAATGCTCTTTCTTCTGAGCCACTCTGGACCTTTCCATGATGAAGGACAAGTGGAGCCTTCCGTGACTATCTTCTGTTCGCAAGTATGCGGCAGAACCGTAGGCCTTCTCAGATGCTTCACAAAATACATGGATTTCTCTTGTGGCAATTGCATGATCTACATTTTCTGGGGTATAGCACCTGGACAGGATGATGCCTGGCAGGGACTGCAGTTCCCCTTCCCAGTCGTTCCAAGAATGCAGTAGATCTTGTGGGAGAATAGGGTCATCCTAGTCTCAATGTTTCTTCCTAAGGCGCTGTACCAACACTTTGGCTTGGCTATGGTAGGATAAATCCAAAGGGGGTCGTACTGGCTGGTGAGATGCGTATGCACAGCCTAGCGGTTGAATTGAAGAAATACCATGCTATTTCGGAAAAGCTGGTAGAGGAATGTCAACTGAAACAAATGGAAAAATCGTATCAATAGAAATATGAATAGCCTACAGGAATGCGCAAACTGTTTCCTGCAACATTGTAGGCTTATAAATCGATGTAGCAATCGTCAAAACCCTACAGCCTGTAGCAGATTCAAAAACTATATGAAATAATAGGTTGTAAAATGTAGTCCTTTCAGTAGGCATATCCATACAGTTTGAAAACAAGACGAACAATAGCCCCATGTGCAAGTGTGTAAAGCAACACATTCAACATTGCATATTTTACCCGATAATATGCTGATTTATTAAAAGATGCTCACTTTTACGACCTAGACGTTCTTTGTGTTTTTGAATGAGCTACAGCGTTATCACACATGTTGACTTACAATTTGTAATTTGACAAAATTGACAATACATTTCAGAAATTACTTTTATTTATAATACTCACTGAATAAAAATGAATAGAACATAAAATAGGTAAACTTATTCACCACAAATTGAATAAAACAGCCAATAGGCCTACTCAAAATAAAAGCTATAGGTGTGCTGCACTAAACGAAAAATGCATTTCACTAAAATGGAACAATCATTTTAACACAAGGTCTTTCCAAGAGTCATTGATCTTATATAAAACATCTGAAATTTTATATAATTTATTGGCTAAATTCTCTAGGCTACTATTTCTTTTAACAGATCTTGGGTTTGCAAGACAGCCTTGGCTGTCACGACCGGGTACAGTCCTCACTCGAAACCATACGGAACGCTGCCACAGAGCCCTGCAACCCCACTCTGGTATGCCACTGCAAATACTTGTTCTGTACCGAAAATAACAGCTAAGTTCAAGGCCCACATGACTTGAACTGGGCTTAACCAATTCACTTAGATTTTATGTCTGTATTGATATGTTTCTTGAATGTGAAGTTGAAATGTTATGAATAGCCTAATGGCAAATGATCATTTACTGCAACCATCCCACAGCGACATGGCGGTGTCCCCATTTATGATTTTTCCACATACATCTCCCCAATGATGCCAGCGATTTTCTAGTCAATGGGGAAAATATCTGTCACACTTTGTCCACCTCCTGTAGTTTGGACACTGGTTAGGAGTGCAGCAAATCACTTTCTCACGTCCACCTTGACTGATCTCTGACCACTCTATTTTATCAACAACAGCCACGTCTTGCAATGCGGAATATTTATGACTGCTTGTCGGGTTACTTGATACGATTCGAAAAATGACACGTTTTTAGATTCTATATCAGATAATATTATTTGAAGTTCACATTATGGGAAATTTATTATCTTGTTTATTCTGACCAGTCTACACCTTGCTTCATGTATCAACTGAAATTACATAGTCAATAGGGCTAATTTGTATACCTTATATGGGTAATTGTAGGTGTTCTCTGGGCAGAGACCATAAGCTCGTTCACGTACGCAGAAGTATAGTATGAGCCTAATTTATCAACGGAAGCATGCGTATGTGTTGCGTAGGCCAGTTTGATAAATCCCAATAATTTTGTGCACATGCAAATAGTAGGATTTCCACATATGCCAGAATTTAATTAAAAACGTACGCAAGAGTTTAAATTCCCAAAAAGATTTTTGGAGCAACAGTCTTAAAGTTAATCTATGTTTAAAGTCAGAAATAAACTTAGATTAGAGGAAGCATTACATTTAACTGGGATCAATTTAAAACTTGGTTTTACATTTGGTGCAACAAGATTTATAGATAAACCTTGATTTAACACTGTTTAGAAGGCAATCTATGTTGGGGCAACCCACCCTGATACATGAGGCCCCAGGGCTCTATGTTTGTAACCTAAGGTGTCGGATGTGCAGTGCCAACTTAGCCCAAGGTGGATTCTGGCAAATCTTCCTTGTCTTGTGTGAGCCACAGCTCAAGGCTATCTGATCTGGCTTCCTTGGGTAAATGATCAACTACGCTCTAGACATGGGCTCACTGTTCTCGGTAACATGGCGCTGAAGGGCAAAGGTTGCACAGCATGGGCTGCATGTTGTGCCAAAGAGAAGCACTTGCCATTCATACACATCAGGAGGTTCTTCCCACTTCTTACTCCACACAAACCATAGCAGGGGTCCGTCTTCGGGCAGAAGGCAGACCTGATGGAACATCCCTTTGATGTCCCTGCTGATCCTAACAGTGCTCACGTATATAACCCTAATTCACCTTGTTGAGTGAGCATGTCCGGGCTCACCCTCTTAGGGGAGCCTGTCTGCACCAGCTTCTCGATCTCTGCACTGTAGATAGAAGATCTCTCTGGATCTTTAGCAAGCCGTCTCTCTGTGCTTCTCAGACTTGGCATCACAGCCTCCTTTGGTGCTTGGAAGCAGGGAATGTCTTTCTTACCCAGTAACAGAGTGGCATAGCGAAGAACGCCATCTACCTCCACCCGTCTGGTTTTGGCTTCAAGCAGGTTGAGGGCTTCCTGATCTTGCCTTGACTGAGTCACCTTTTTCTTATTCCTGACAGGTAGGGTCAAAGCTTCTGGACATTCCTGAACAGCTCTGAACTTTCGGGAATGGTGGACATCTGTAAACACTGCTGTGGCTGAAGGCGGATTGTAGTGAATGCACTCACATAGTACTGTTTCATCTTGTAATGTAACGATGGACTGGTTGGACTGTATGTTAGGTGTTGGTGAGCTCCTGTGTATTCGCTCCTGTGTGCCGATAAGAGCACAGATGACAGATAAAAGAATTTGCAGTTGACGTCTTTAACCTTTTCCCGCACAAATTTTAAATATCACTAACCGCCCCCCAGTGTCAGATTTTTTTCACGTGATTTCAGTACTTGCTCAGAGTTCCAGAGTTTGATTATGACATCACAATACATTTCATCCACAGTAGCCCCAAAACACCACGCTGCATACTAGTTATGTATCTCAGTTCTGATTTGGTTAAAATTATATTTGCAAACTACTACCGGCAGTAATACTGTTAAAAAGTATACTGAATAATTATTGACCAACCATAAAATATTGTGTGCTTTTTTTGAGTATCGACACAAAAGGTGCTGGCACGCTTCACTTGTAGTATCAATAAAACATAGGTGTCACGGTAATGGTGTAGTGAGGACAAAGAACCAGGCGCAGGAATTCCTCACGTTTGTGGGTTTTCTAACGCAAACAAAACCAAAAAAAACAAACAACGAACGTATACGATAAGGATTAACTAAATGAACTAAAAGTGCGCAACATGCGTCTTATAACAAATAACATCAAACAGTTAATACACGGCACCACTCACCAACCAAACGCAATAACAAGGAACAATGATCGACGCCACACACACGAAGGGAGCAAACTAAATACACAGATAATGAGACTAACACAAGACAGCTGGGAAACAAGCACAGGTGTTAGACATTGTTAATTAACCAAGGTATGACAAGACAACATAACACAAGGACCACAAGAGGGCAGGACAACACGAGAAATACACACCCTGCCCTACACATTACAATAGGCTAACTATCAGACAATAGGTTTTGTGTAAATACACTGCTTAAAAAATCAAAATCTTTACTGTACATTGTATAAGTCATTGAGAACAAAATGACATAACAACGGTCAATGGAAACCAAAATCACTAACCGATTGAGGGCTGGATTCAAACTCACACCGAAAATCAAAGTAAACAATTGAAATCACAGGGAGTTCCAAGTTGTATGAATTTCATCACTGCAATTCATAATGTAACTCAGTAGTGTGTATGGCCCCCACGTGCCTGTATGCACTCCCGACAATGTCTGGGCATGCTCCTGATGAGACGGCGGATGGTGTCCTGGGGGATCACCTCCCAGACCTGGATCAGGGCATCAGTGAACTCCTGGGGCAGTCTGTGGCGCTACTTGGTGGCATCGGATACACTGATACATAACGTCTCAGAGGTTCTCAATTGGATTCAGGTCTGGGGAGCATGAGGGCCAGTCAATGGCATCAATGCCTTCGTCATCCAGGAACTGCCTTCACACTCTGGCAACATGAGGCCGGGCACCAGCGTAAGGTCTGGCAATGGGTCTGAGGATTTCATCCCGGTACGTAACAGCAGTCAGGGTACCATTGGCTAGCACGTGGAGGTCTGTGCGACTCTCCAAGGATATGCCTCCCCAGACCATCACTGACCCACCGCCAAACCAGTCATGCTGGATGATGTTGCAGGCAGCATAATGTTCGCCACGGTGTCTCCAGACTCTCTCACGTCTGTCACATGTGCTTAGTGTGAACATGCTCTCATCTGTGAAGAGAACGGGACACCAATGGCGGACCTGCCAGTTCTGGTGTTCTCTGGCGAAAGCCAATTGAGTTGCATGGTACTGGGCTGTGAGCACAGATACCAGTCCTGCTGCTGGGTTGATACCCTTCTATGGCCCTGTCCAGCTCTCCTCGTGTAACGGCCCATCTAATGGTATCTCCTCCATGCTCTTGAGACTGTACTGGAAGACACAGCAAACCTTCTTGCGATGGCACACATGGATGTGCCATCCTGGAGGAGCTGAACTGCCGGTGCAACCTGAATGGACTGCAGGTACCGCCTCATGCTACAGTAGTGACAAGGATACTAGCAATATGCAAAACTAGAGAAGAATTGTGGCCACCACCTGCAAAACCATTCCCTTTTTGGGGGTTGTCTTGCTGTTGCATCTCCAGTGCACCTGTTGTCACTTTCATTTGCACCAAAACAGGTGACATTGATTCACAATCGCTTAGGCTTCCTAACTGGACAGATTGATATCCCTGAAGTTTAATTGATTTGTTGTTATACTGTTATGATTAAGTGTTCCCTTAATTTTTTTGAGCAATGTAATTTATTTACATTATTATTAAGAAGCTCTCCAAAGTTGATGACAAATTATGAATTCTGATTCTTGAAAATTTTGTAATGGACAAATATGATCAGCGAAAAATCATTTTTGAACATTACGTTGACCTACTTTTGCTGGTTACTGTCTATATTGTTCTATATGTGCAGCCATGTTTATTCACATTGCACTGTGAAGTCATAAGGTATATCTGACCAAAGAGATTTGCAAATCTTTCCGGAAGATGAGCAAATGTAAATGACCATTCGGTCTCTGAGTGACTCATCTTATCAAATTTATCTTTGGTTTATGGGCAAATTGATCCTTGTTGAAGAGCCTCTTCAATATACGTGTTTGCAACCTAATTTGCAGACAGCGACAGGGGATAGATTCTTCTTTTAGGGGGCGTAGCGCCGGGGGCAGGTCTATTGCACAGTCCTATGGGCGGTGTGGAGGAAGAATGGCTGCTTTTTTCTTGGAAAACACCTGATGTAACTGGGCATACTGAAGAGGGATAGAGACAGGTGATACAGAGGCAGTTTCTGGTACTGAGGTAGCTCTACAGGGCATGCTAAGGCACCGAGAGAGGCAGGCAGTACTCCAGGAGAACAGTTCTCCTTTTTTTCAGGAGATGACCGGATCGTGGAGGCAGAGCCATGGGTGGTCGAGGACTAGAAGGTCAGGAGAGAAGGTCAGGCCTTAGACTGGTAAAAGTCAAGGACTCAGCCACACAATCATGAGGCTCTCCCTCATAACCAAGGGGAACTCTTTCTGCTGGGTTGACATACATCGTTTGATTGTCATATCAGGGTATGTCAATAAAGGCAAATAGTCTAACAACCTTGAGCTCGTTAAAACAAACTTCCCTTGCTCAATCATCTCTGCCACCTTGTGATGGGTGTAGATGATCACTGGTGATAGTCGAAGCTTTATCATATGCATACTGGACTGCTGCCAATCCCTGATAGCAGGGTGGGTAACCCTGTGCCACTGAATCCAATTTAGTGCTATAATATGCAATGGGTTGTTTGCTCCTGCCAATACAGGTGTCCTGCATCAAAACTGCTGTCGTATATCCCTTGTCTCTGTTGGTTACATACAATAAGAATGGCTTTGTATAGTCTGGTGTTCCTAAAGCAGATGCAGACTGCATGTCCTGTTTTATTGTCTCAAAAGCTGCTAAAGCATTGCTGTTCCAATTTAACTTACCTGCTGCTGTCCAGCATTTTTCATCATCTCTCGTAAAGGTGCCACTTTAACTGCATAGTCCTCTATCCAGTCTGAGCTGAATCCTGTCATCCCCAGAAAGGTCATTATCTACCCTACCGTCTGGGGTAACGGGGCCTTGCTCACCCCTTCTAGTTGAGCTGGGATTATGGTTTTTACTGATGGGCCACAGTCCTACCCAGATATTCAACTTCTGTTTGGCAATACTGCAACTTTTTCATGGACACCTTGTGTCCTCCCTCAGCCAGTTTCTGCAATACTTTTATGGAGTCTGCGTAGCATTGCTCCAACGTAGTAGAACATATCAACAAATCATCTACATACTGGATTAATGTACCCTCTAAGACAAGCTCTTCCAAATCTGCCTTCAACACCTGATTGAAAATGTGTGGGGAATGTTTGAAACCCTGGGGTAAGCACATCTATCTATATTGCTTCCCACCATAAGTGAAAGCAAACACTCTTCTGCTAAAGGAACACTAAAAAAGGTGCCACATAAATCTATCACTGTAAAGTAATTGGCAACGATTGGGATGTTTGTCAACAAAGTGTGTAGGTTTGGATCCTCTGCCTGACAATCCTGCACAATCTCAAATCGTGGACCAGCCTCCACTTTTACTGCTATCTGCTTTCAGGACCGGGAAAAGTGGGGTATTACAGTCACTAACTGTTTCTTCCAACACATCGGCTTCTGCCAGGCCTTAGATTGTTGGTTTCACTTGAATCTTGAACCTGCAGTGGTGAATACATTCACCACTGGTGAGGTGGGTGACCAAGGGGCCTGTGGCTGTTGCGGTGGTTGTTGACCTCCCTGGAGGATGGGTGCCATGGTGCTTTCCTCACTGGTCGTCACAGTGGTTACCAGGGCTTGAGTCTTTTTCTTTTTTATCAGCTCATCCAGTTGTAGTTGAGTGAGCTTCCTCTGGTTTTCTGTCCCCTGCTCAGCCATCCTTTTTTCATTCTTTTTGTATCTCTCCACACCGTGGATAAAATAGTCTCTAAATTCCTTGTGTGGCTTAGATTTCATCAGCGCCACTTCATCTTCCAACTTAGTTTTTACTGGTGTGGGCAACGCTTCCACCAGTGTCTTCCTGAACATGAAGGATACTAGATCATCAGTCTCTGGGTCTTTCTCAGTCTCCAGCCTCCACCTTTCCAGCTGCTTCTGCGAATACACTGCTGGGTTTTCTGTCTCCCCCAGTGGTGTTTCTTTCAACACATCAGTGTCTATTACAGCCGGGTACTCCTCCCGTAAGGCCCTCAAAAGCTGTTGTCGATATGGGTGAAAGGACTGTCCATCCCCCATGACTGTCCCTATCATTTGTGCCAGGTTACCATCTCTCAGCACCGCCTCCATTTTGGTCGTCCCCATCACTCTGGCCAACAAGGCCTTCAGGTCCCCCACCGCCAGCAGTTTTCCCATGGTCTGCTCTTCCAGCATCCTTATCTATTTCCCAGCGCCATTATGAAGGTTGGGTAATTTAGCAACAAACCCTTCCAGGTCCTGCGTACCCCAGGGTACATACAATGGGTTATCTCCTTTTATCAGGATTGGGTGCATCTGTGCGGGCAGTTGATCTACTGGGGTCTGTACTTGTTTTTGACTTCGCAGTCCATATCCTTTTGAGGCCACCTCTATTCCTTCGACTGCCCCCTCTACTTCTCTTATCTTTGATCCAGCTTCTATTTCCTGATCTACCCTTGACAGTTGTCTCGCTGCCCATTCTGTCACTTTTTGTCTTTCTTCATCTCTCTGTTCACGCATCTCCTCTAGTTCATCACTAAGCTGTCTTATTACTTTCTCATGGTGTTGACTCTGCTCATCCCTTTGTTGCTGCAGTCTCGAAGCCTTTTCTTTCAACTCTTGTTCCTTATTTTGATGAAACCAATCTGCCTCTACCACCTACTTTCCTGCTTGCCTCTGCTCACTCTTCTCGCTGTCCCCTTTTCCTTGCCTTCTTGGTTTCAACATCTCGATACAACCTTTAACACAACAGTTCATGTTCAGTGCAGGTTTTCCCTTCTCCTCTCTGTTTTTGGTTGGAGTGGAGGTCTCTACAGGCCTCTTTCCCTCATCTATCTCAACTTCTCTTTCAACTCTCACTGTCCCTGTCACCATTGGACACTGTATCCCTTTGTATGGTGGAGGGTTATCAGCCCATTTTACCTTCTCATCTGTCTTTTCCTCATCTTTCTTTAGCATACTCCTTGCTTTGGCTAAACTAGCCAGCTGACCTTTCCCTTCTGTCAGGAACAACTTAATCATCTCCCTCTCATTGTCTCGCTTCTGCTTCCTCTTTTCTGTGTTGTCAGTACTTTTGTAATTCCTTATGATAGTGTCCATCTCTTCGCATAATGAAACGTCAAATTTCCCTTCTTTCGGACATTTCGTTGCCATTTTCCTGGTCCTTTTCTCTAAGGCCTCAGAAAACTTTGTACAAACTCTGTATTACATTTGTCTCCATCAGTCTTATGCTCTCAACATTCTCAAAACCATACACACTCTATTGGTCTCTGCATCTATCTAGTGAGGTGTTCATCCAGGTTTGGGTGACTGGACCACACTCGCCTACCCCGCCACGACAACCAAATTACCTCTTGGTCTCGTAATCCCGTAATTACTTTCCTTGCTATCACTTCGCCTGTATCCTCATACCGTTGTTCATACACCTCTTCCTTATATATCCTTGTAATGAACAGAGTAATCAAAAAATATTCTCTCCAAGTCTGGTACATTATTTGAACCCATCTGTCTTGGAGTCTCCACCTTTCCAACACCTTACTGTATGTGTACGGTCTGATCATGTATTTTCTGAAAGTCAATTAAAACCACACTTCTTCTCCCGCCCTCTGCCTTTGTCTAATTATTGGTATATCTAATTCTGGATTACTGGACCGAATTCTCCCGCTTGCTATTTCAATCCACATAACTGGTTTGTATATTGTGTGTGCAGACTGTAATCTAATCAATATATCTCCAGTGTCTAGATCTTGACAGATGGCCTCTTCCTTTTAAATAGTGTTACTGAAATGGTGGTAGCTGTAATGTTGTCAGAAGATAATAGGATTCGTCGCATTTCAAAAAGTGATTTATTGCTTTGACCTTTGACATTTTGGCAGCTGCATATGTGTGAGAATATGAAAATGATTTTATGATTTATGACCGGATGGTAGCAGTTGTTTTTTCCGGGGGTTCATGTTCGGTTAGAGAGGGAGGGATAGAGCAGTTGATTCTGTGGTATGAGAGGGGAGGTCAAAAAGCAACATGAGTAAAAATGTATGACCATGCATGTATGTTCAGGTGGAAACAGTTGTTTTTTTTCGGGGGCTTCATGTCCGGTTAGGTGGGGGTGTTTAATAAAAGTGTTTTATGGTTATGTTCTTCTAAGTTAGTCTTGAGATGAAAGATGGAGAGGAGCAGAGCAAGGGGGGCTGAGCAGGAACTGTTTTTCACAGAGTCAAAAATAAATAAGAGGCAGGCTTCCTCCTGGTTTGGAGTTTAATTTGTTTTTGACTCTGTATAAGAATCAATGATGGCGTTGGTGCTTAGTGATATTATCCTGCATCTAAACTGAAGCTGTGAAGCTGAAGCTTTATAGGAAGAGACCTATGGGCGGATTTTAGGTTTTATGTCTTTATGACCTTCTCACAGATGCCTAAGGGAAATATGTATTGAAATGGTCTTATTATACATACAGTATCTCACAAAAGTGAGTACACCCCTCACATTTTTGCAAATATTTGATTATTTGATTGATTTGATTATCTTTTCATGTGACAACACTGAAGAAATGACACTTTGCTACAATGTAAAGTAGTGAGTGTACAGCTTGTATAACAGTGTAAATTTGCTGTCCCCTCAAAATTGCTCAACACACAGCCATTAATGTCTAAACCGCTGGCAACAAAAGTGAGTACACCCTAAGTGAAAATGTACAAATTGGGCCCAATTAGCCATTTTCCCTCCCCGGTGTCATGAGACCTTGTAACACTAACGAGTCACAGGTATGAATGGGGAGCAGGTGTGTTAAATTTGGTGTTATCGCTCTCACACTCCCTCATACTGGTCACTGGAAGTTCAACATGGCACTTCATGGCAAAGACCTCTCTGAGGATCTGAAAAAAAGAATTGTTGCTCTACATAAAGATGGCCTAGGCTATAAGAAGATTGCCAAGACCCTGAAACTGAGCTGCAGCACGGTGGCCAAGACCATACAGCGGTTTAACAGGACAGGTTCCACTCAGAACAGGCCTTGCCATGGTGGACCAAAGAAGTTGAGTGCACGTGCTGGGCGTCATATCCAGAGGTTGTCTTTGGGAAATAGACGTATGAGTGCTGCCAACATTGCTGCAGAGGTTGAAGGGGTGGGGGGTCACCCTGTCAGTGCTCAGACCATACGCCGTACACTGCATCAAATTGGTCTTCATGGCTGTCGTCCCAGAAGGAAGCCTCTTCTAAAGATGATGCACAAGAAAGCCCGCAAACAGTTTGCTGAAGACAAGCAGACTAAGGACATGGATTACTGGAACCGTGTCCTGTGGTCTGATGAGACCAAGATAAACTTATTTGGTTCAGATGGTGTCAAGCGGGTGTGGCGGCAACCAGGTGAGGAATACAAAGACAAGTGTGTCTTGCCTACAGTCAAGCATGGTGGTGGGAGTGTCATGATCTGGGGCTGCATGAGTGCTGCCAGCACTGGGGAGCTACAGTTCATTGAGGGAACCATAAATGCCAACATGTACTGTGACATACTGAAGCAGAGCGTGATCCCCTCCCTTCGGAAACAGTATTCCAACTTGATAACGACCTCAAACACACCTCCAAGACAACCACTGCCTTGCTAAAGAAGCTGAGGGTAATGGTGATGGACTGGCCAAGCATGTCTCCAGACCTAAACCCTATTGAGCATCTGTGGGGCATCCTCAAACGGAAGGTGGAGGAGCGGAAGGTCTCTAACATCCACCAGCTCCGTGATGTCGTCATGGAGGAATGGAAGAGGACTCCAGTGGCAACCTGTGAAGCTCTGGTGAACTCCATGCCCAAGAGGGTTAAGGCAGTGCTGGAAAATAATCGAGGCCACACAAAATATTGTCATTTTGGGCCCAATTTGTACATTTTCACTTAGGGGTGTACTCACTTTTGTTGCCAGCGGTTTAGATATTAATGGCTGTGTGTTGTGTTATTTTGAGGGGACAGCAAATTTACACTGTTTACATTGTAGCAAAGTGTCATTTCTTCAGTGTTGTCACATGAAAAGATATAATCAAATATTTGCAAAAATGTGAGGGGTGCACTCACTTTTGTGAGATACTGTATGTTTTAAAAAGGTTTGTGTGTGTGGTTGTGTGTGTGTGATGATTTTTAAAATGTTTTTCACATGGGAGAGGGGTCTGGATTTCTTAGGAAAAGATAGGGGGCTGGTCAAGGGTTCTGGGATCTCAGGATAGGGAGAGGTGATGGGTTGGTCAAGGGGGGATCTGTTTTTTGGAACTCAGGGAAGGAAGGGAGGGGCTGGTCACAGGGTCTGGGTTGAGCATTGATGGCATGAGTCATAAATAAGAGTTAGTTTTCCTCTTGGTCAAAGCTGAGTTGAACTTTATTATTTTAATTTCTTTTAGGTCTAAGAAATAATAATGGTTCGGTTACTGAGCGATACATGCGTGCCCATGATGGAAGTAGCCTAAGGTTGCCCAATGATATTAAAATGGTCTTATTATGTATATGTTTAAAAAGGTAAGTGTGTCTGTGTGTTGACTAGGAAGTCTAGAGATGCACACTTTCCTCAGGGTGGGTGGACCTAGGCGTCTGGCCTGTGAATTACTTACTTAGCTGCACCAAGACAAAGCAAGAGCCCTTTTCACAGACTGTGAGCTATAAGCATGAATTCTTGCTTTGAAAGGAGACATAGTTCCTCCTAGGGGAGAGTTTTTCAAAGTAATATGTAATAAGCCCAGTGTGATCTCCCACTGAAACAACTAGGGATGTCGTTTTGTGTCACGGTTGGTCATATGGTTAAAACACACAGGGTGCAATATGTGAAAATATGCATAGGCCCAACCTGTTACTTTGGACAGACAAGGGGTGTCATAGTTTGTCGTATGGGCAAAACACCCGGCATGCAATGCGTTAAAACATTTCAAAACCCATCCCCCAATGAAACAACTAGGGATGTTATTTTGGGTCACGGTTGCACGTACGAATAGCACATCACAAAATGCAAAGCGATAATTATTAAAAAAAATACAAACACCCACTTGTAAAGAATAGGGGTATCAAACACGGTGTGGTATAATTCTTGGAAATAGATGCCGCAGACATCAGCCTTCCTGGCATTTATAAGAGTTTCAAGCATGTCGAGGTACAATGACAACCCAAAACATAAAGCAAAGCAGACAGTCCATCACAAGCAAGGAGCTGGACAAACCCCACTGTTCAAATAAACCTACCATTAAAATTATAGACTGATCATTTCTTTGTCAGTGGGTAAACGTACAAAATCAGCAGGGGATCAAATAATTTTTTCCCTCACTGTATAACCGAAACAAATAAAGACCAAGAAATATTAGTTAAGATATAGTTACACCGTTTGGTAACGTACAATGATAGCAAATCAAGGGAGAAGGTTACCTGTCCATTTTTTTGGGAGCTTCCGTATACTTAATTGAATAATATACCGTGAATAAGTAAATAATGAGGGAACAAAGTAACGTGTTACAGTAGTCAGACTACTTTTTAAGGTAATGAATAAGGTAACGCGTAATTTAATGTAAGTAATCCCTTACTAGTTAACCAAGGACGCTGCTAAGCAGCCTAGACTAGACTTCTGCACCCTGGCAGCTGGAGCGAAGCAGCGCTGCTCACAGTCTATCAGCGCGGTCTCAACAGAGAGCTACAGACGGAACTAGCCTGCAGAGGTGACTTAACTAACATCAATCAGTAAATCCATATGTCAATTTCTGTTGATAATCTGCTGGCAGACCCGAAGGAGGTCCCTCGGACCTAGGGCCGACCACAACCTGTCCTGTGGACCTGGAACCTATGCAAGTAGGACACTCCCCTCGCTCTCTCGCCAAGAGGCAACAAAGGATACGGGGGCAACTCTGCTTATACTGCAGGGAGGATTGGCATCTCCTGAACCACTGTCACATTCGCCCACCTTGACGTGATGAAACCAGCCACACTCCCAGCGCCCAGGTAGAGGTGTCCATGTATTTGAATATGTCCAAAAGACAATACAACCTGCCCATCCTTCTGAGGGTTAATGGCGTGACACTGTCTACTCAGGTTTTTGTGGACTCAGGGGCAGCTGGCAATTTTATTGACCATTAATTATCCCACAACCTGGGAGTCCCACTAATTACTCTCAATTCTCCTTTAAGGATTAGCTCACTGGATGGGCAGCCCCTTGGCACCGGGTTTGTGACTATAGAGGTTTGACATAGGAATGTTTCTGAACTCTCATCCTTTATGAATGTATCAGTATGATGAAGCACATATACAATTAACCAATATGGTAAAGAGTATGATCAATGTATTGGGATAAGTATAAGTCTTGTATTGGGATAATCAATGTATTGGGACAATCAAGTAATCAATCAATCAATGAAATTTATTTATAAAGCCCTTTTTACTTTAGCAGTTGTCACAAAGTGTTTTTACAAAACACCCGGCCTTAAACCCCAAGGAGAAAACAACAGTAGTGTTGAATTTCAGCAGCAAGGAGAAACTCCCTAAGAAGGCCGAAATTTAGGAAGAAACCTAGAGAGGAACCAGGCTCAGAGGGGTGACCAATCCACTTCTGGCTGTGCCGGGTGAATATATTGTAATAATTAATAAATGCATGTGGGCTGAGTCCAGAGTCTATTTAAACTTAGTCCAGGTCGGAAGCATGACCAGATGGACAAGGACAGGGACAACCCGGGAGGGGTCAGCACAGTGGCAGCTGAAATCGTCAGGTATCGTCTTGATCTGCAACACAACCAGGAGGACTTTGGACAGGGACAGCAACGGGTCTTTCAAGCCTGGTACTCCTCAGGTGTGGGCCAAGACCTCATAGACAGGGAAAATTTAGAAAATGCGTTCCTTAGATCTACAAGGATTTATAGTAGAGAAGGAGAACTGACCCTACTCCCCCAGCACAATAATATAGCAGTGTAAGACCATGGGGCTGAGACAGGGGGGTCCAGTGACACTGTGGCCCTTTCCAGGGGAGGCCCCGGACAGGGCCCAACAGGCAGGAAATCAATCCACCCACATTGCCAAGCATCAACCAAAGGGACAACCACCAATCGCAACCACCCTGAATGAGGGCCGAGTATTGCCAGTAGAGTACAGCCCAATTGCACAAGTGCTCAACAGAGAGACAACAAGCCAGTGACTCCGCCCCCGAATGGCCCAACAGTAACAGTGATAATGAATGTATAAAGCAAGGTATGACATTGAATAAAAGGTATGAAATTGAATTAGACATGAGAGGGCCCTAATGGCTATTATTTTTATAAAAGTTTCTAAAGCCTGCTCCACCAATATTTAATGAGGAATGGATCTTGGAAGGTCGTGAAACAATGGTGGCGGATGGTGAGAAAGATCCGCCCAAGAATTAGCATAAGGGGGTGGCTATGTTATGCAAAATATCACTGTGTAAATGTGTGTGTCCGGAGTTGGTAAAACAGTTGTTCGTGCTGGTCAACTTGGCTTTTATGGTTGCTCATTAAAAGTCTAATTTTAATCCACAAACTCCTGAGTTATTGCATCTTTTTGAGTTGTTGCATCCTTTTTGGCGAGAAGATACATTTTTCCACGACATATTCTTGGAGGCACCGCTGAGATTGGCAAGGGGCCATTCGTGACGGCTGCCAGAGGTGCTGAGGGTCGGGTTACACAAACAACGCGTGGCCAAGCTAAGAGGTAAGCATGTTCTTGCTCTAAAATTTATTAGTTTGTGTGACTTGACCTTCCAGGCTGGGCAGACACACCACGTAAGACCTCTCCAAATTTAACGAACTATGTTTTGTGAGAGAATGGAGTTTTTGAATTCAAAATGTGTATGTCTACTAACACCCTGTAAATAAACTTGTAAATAAGTAAGGGAGTTGCAACTAAGAGAGGTCTGTCGAATACCACCTTAGGTTTGGCCGCCTAGAAGGGTCTGCTTCGGCAGGAAGTCCCCCAATCTACCTTGATAGAAGGAAAGCCACAAGGGACAGGGATTGCAGGGCACCGTGGATACCAACCCAGCATAGTAGAGAGGGCTGCTGAGGGTTTGGATGCGGTTTGAGTGTGTTAGACAGTTCTGTATTGATGACGGCTACCTGCAAACCAGGGGAGTGACGACTACCTGCAGACCAGGAGGAGACAGGGTCAACAGACTGTAATACGAGTGTGTGAGAGCATGTAATAAAGGATTGAGAAGTCGGTCTGCTGATGAATGCAGAGTGAGTGTGGACAGTTGTTGTTGGAAAAGTGCCCAAGGCTGTGAGGAGTGTGTGAGTTGAGGGCTGCAAGGCACCCTGAAGTACATGATCAAGTGAATGTGTGAGGAATGAGTGGTTTAGCCATTAGGAAAAGTGAAAAGAGGACAAGGCACGATAAGAAAGATACATTGAGGATATATGGGTGTTTGGACCCAAGGAGATACACGATTCATATAGGTAACATCACTATCTTAACGTTTGAAGTAACCATATTGAGGGAAAGGGAAAATATAATACGAAACGTGAGTGACGGAAAATAATTAGTAAGATATCCGACTGAGTGGACATTTACTCGAGAAGTAGTCTGGATTACAGTCGGTCAGACAAGGGTTTGGTCGAGTCATCCAGAATTAAATGGGCCTATGGGCAGACAGATTGTTTCTTGTGAGATGTTCCAGTTTGAAGATCCTTATGCAAAAAAGAGAAGAACGGCAGATAGAATAACGAGGAATAGAAGCACAGGAGTGTGAACAGGTAGTTGAGGTGTAAATGGGAAAAATTCCGCGAATAACACTATTTGAGAAAAAGGATAGACAGCGGTTATATAGGAATATAGTTTCACAGAAGTATAAAAGAAGTGGGAGCAACATTACAGTCACTACATTCTCTTTAACTATACTAAGAGAAAGAGAGAACGTAATTCGGCATATATCTACAGCAAAAGAGTTACAAAGGTATTATACGGCTTGGACAAAAGAAGTTGAGATTATTTGGATTGAGGTAGGAGAAATTAGAATCTGGTCCAGCTATCAGGGTTTGGATGCTCATATAGCTAGACAGCTAGAGCAGCCACTGAAGATAATCTGGTTTGCTGATCCATATGGGCACAAGAACACTATTTGTATTTTGAACACTAATAAGTAATACCAGAAAAACAAAGACTTTGTCTGCCAATCATTACAAATTCATATCCCTTAAGAGATAACATTACTGTTACCACTATTTCAGTAACAATATTTAAAAAGGAAGAGGCCATCTGTCGCAATCCAGACACTGGTGACGTATTGGTTAGGTTGCAGTCCGCATATACGATAGACAAGCAGGTCATGTGGATTGAAGTAGCAGGCGGAAGGATTTGGTCTAGTAATCCAGAATTAGATATACCCTTAATTAGGCAAAGGCTGAGGCCATCAGAAGAAGTGTGGTTTTAATTGATTGTGGGAAAAGACATGATCAGGCCATACACATATATAAAGGTGTTGGTAAGGAGGAGGCTCCAAGATAGATGGGTTCAGAGAATGTACCAAACCTGGAGAGATGTGTTGATTACCCTGTTTATGACAAAGATATATAAGGAAGAGGTGTATGAACAATGGTACAAGGACACAGGCGAGATAATAGCAAGGAGAGTGGTCACGGATTTACAAGATCAAGATGTGATTTGGGTGTCGTGTCGGAGTAGGCGAGTATGGTCCAGTCACCCAGATCTAGATGAACCCCTCATTACGAAAATGCAGACACCATGAGAGTGTGTGTGGTTTTGAGAGGAGAAGACTGATGGCAAGAGTGTAATACTGAGTTTGTACATTGTAAAGTGGGAAAAGTGAAATAAATGAAACTTCAGCTGATTATTGTTGTCTGTGTAAATTGTAGAGAACTCTATGCTAGTGGTGGGGTTGTCAAGTTTGATTGAAAACACTTAGACAGATAAGGGGGCTCTAGGCAATGGTCCCAGAAAAGAGAACGTGCCAAGTTAGGTGGCAGACGTCCCGGGAGGAGAACTGGCCAAGTGAAGGGAGTCCCGAGAAGAAGGGAGTTTGGCAGAGTAGAGAACTAACATTCCAATCTAGAACACCGGGGTAAAAAGCAAAATGGCGGGGACGCCAGTTGAGCTCTTAGTAAAGAGGTTTCCCTTGTGTGGAGAAGAAATAAAGGCCATTTCTGAGGCCTTAGAGAAAAGGACCAGGAAAATGGCAACAAAGTGGCCGAAAGAAGGGACATTTGATGTCTCGTTATGTGAAGAAATGGACACTATCATAAAAAATCATGAAAATAATGACCTCACAGAAAAACGGAAGCGGAAGCGAGAGAAGGAGAGAGAGGTGATTAAACTATTCCTAGAAGAAGGTAAAGGTCAGTTGACAAGCGTAGCCAAAGCCAGGAGCATGCTAAAGAAAGATGAGGAAAAGACAGAGGAAAAGGTAAAATGGGCTGATAAACCCCTGCCATATAAAGGGATACAGTGTCCCATGGTGACAGGGACGGTGAAAGTCGAAGGAGAGATTGTAATAGATGAGGGAAAGAAGCCTGCGAAGACTCCTACTCCGATTAAAAAGAAAGAAGAGAAGGGAAAACCTGCACTAGATGTGGATTGTTATAAAGGGTGTATCGAAATGTTGAAACTGAAAGGGCAAGGAAAAGGGGTAGGCAGAGGCAGAGCAGAGGCAGGCATGGGAGGTGGTAGATTCAGACTGGTTTCCTCTGAATAAAGAACAAGAATTGAGAGACAAAGCTGCAAGGCTGCAGCAACAAAGGGACAAGGAGTGTAACCGCTATGAAAAGCTGATCAGACAACTTAGTACTGAATTAGAAGAGGCGTGTGAGCAGAGAGATGAAGAAAGACAAAAGATGACAGAATGGGCAAAGAAGCAACTGATAAGAGTAGATAAAGAAGTGGAGGCAGAAGAAGAGGGGGCACAAGGAATAGAGGTGGCCTATTGCGGATTGCGAAGTCAAACACAAGCACAGGCTCCAGACGATAAACTGCCCGCTCAGATGCATCCAATTCTGATAAAAGGGGATAACCAACTGTATTTGCCTTGGGCCACGTAGGACCTGGAAGGGTTGGTTGCTAAATTACCCAACCTTCATAATGGTGCTGGGAAATGGATAAGGATGTTGGAGGAACAGACCATGGGAAAACTGCTGGCGGTGGGGAACCTGAAGGCCTTGATGGCCAGAGTGGTGGGGACGACCAAAATGGAGGCAGTGCTGAGAGATGGCGGTTTGGCACAAATGATAGGGACTGTCGTGAGAGATGGACAGTCCTTTGACCCGTTCCGACAGCAATTGTGGAGGGCCTTAAGGGAAGAGTACCCGGCTGTAATAGACTCTGATGTGTTGAAAGGAACACCACTGGGGGAGGCTGAGAATCCAGCTGTATATTTGCAGAAGCAGCTAGAAAGGTGGAGGCTGAAAACTGAGAAAGACCCAGAAACTGATGATCTAGTGTCCTTCATGTTCAGGAAGGCACTGGTGGAAGCACTGCCCACGCCAGTACGGACTGGGCTGGAAGACGAAGTGGCACTGATAAAATCTAAGACACACAAGGAATTTAGAGACTATTTTATCCACGCTGTGGAGAGATACAGAAAAAGTGAGAAAAAGATGACTGAGCAGGGGAAAGAGATCCAAAGAAAGCTCATCCAACTGCAACTGAATGAACTGACAAAAAATAAAAAGACTCAATCCCCGGTGACCACCGTGACAGGCACCGAGGAAAGCACCATGGCGCCCGTCCTCCAGGGAGGTCAACAACCACCACAACAGCCGCGGGCCGAGGAAATGGGCCAAGAAATCAGTATAGAGGGCCAAGGGGCCCAGTAGGTGTGTGCTGGGGATGTAATCAGGCAGGGCACACCAGAGGAAGCTGTCCCACAAACCCATGGCCTGATTGGACTGGGCCAAACCAAGGTCCTAATAATTGGTACAGAGCATGGCAGCAGCCACAGTCTCAACCCCCTCAGGGTCCTGTGAACCCTTGGGCAGGACCAAATCAGAGATATTGAGGGTGCCCAGAGAATCCTGAAGGGGAGGGTCAGTTTCTGGCAATAACAGGGCAAACTGAAAAAGAACCAATTCTGCAGGTTCAAGTAAATAATGGAGGCACACCAATGATGGTAGATACTGGAGCCACTTACTCTTGTGTAAATCCAAATTATGGATTCTCGGGACAAACGCAGCTGATAACCATGACTGCTCCAGTACACCTAGCCACAAGCGGACGCTCAGCTAAACTTCCTATATTAGTTTCAGCACACACCCCAATTAACTTATTGGGAAGAGATGCATTGTGTCAATTGGGACTACAGATTCAATGCACACCAGATGGGATTATAATAGAGGAAACTGGGATCGAAAGGCAGATGATGATGCAACAGGCATCTTTGGCAAATTTACTGGGTAGGAGACATAGAGGAAGGAGTCAGAAAAGTTACTTCCAAATGGGGGAAATATATTGAAGCACAGATGCCGGAGGCTAGAAGACCCTTGATGGGTTACCATTGTACATTAAGATATGACCCATATCAAGATATATTTCTGGAACAGTTGTGGTTGATAAATGTAAATGGGAAACCGGCTCCCATTATGTCACAGTATCTGGTGATAGGGAAACAAGGGGCAGCGATGGAAGTATGTGACACAAAGGGATTAGAATTGATAGCCAAGTGGTTTGATGTGCCTGGGTCAGACCCACATGTCACTCTACTGATAAATAAGGGTTTTAAAGTTAAGGATCTGGGTCCAATCAAAGCAGGTACAGTGGGAAAAAACAGAAACCCTCTCATCCTTTGCTCTTCTGAGAAAGATTTAATCAAGGTTCTCTGTTTTGCAGAAATGATTGGAGAACCACAGGCCAGCAAGTACAAATAGGGGAAGCTATTGATAAACAAGAGATGTTAAGGAAAGAAATGGAACAGGTAATTTCAGAGCAGGTATGTTCACAACATGACACAGATGTTGGACTGGTTAAATCAGCAAACCCAGTATATATTCGGGTGAGGCCCAGATCTAAGCCTGTGTGGAAAAGACAGTATTACATGAACGGTTAGTGACTGTAATACCCCACTGTTCCCCATCCTGAAGGCAGATACAAAGAAGTGGAGGCTGGTCCACAATTTACGACCAATAAATGAGATTGTGCAGGATTGTCAGGCAGAGGTTCCAAACCTACACACGTTGCTGACAAACATCCCAGTCAACACCAAGTACTTTACAGTGATAGATTTGTGTGGCGCCTTTTTCAGTGTTCCCTTAGCGGAGGAGTGTAGACACCTGTTTGCTTTTACTTATGGAGGGAAGCAATATAGATACACGCGCTTACCCCAGGGTTTCAAACATTCCCCGCACATCTTCAATCAGGTGTTGAAGGCTTTAGGAAGACAGATGGAACGCCCATCCAGCATCATGATCATATTCAGGACTTAATGATATCTCTCCTGCTTCCTTTAAAAGTAGCCATTATTAAGTGTCAGGCACACAAGAAGGGAAATGACTATATCATTCAGGGGAACAACGCAGCAGACGAGGCAGCAAAGGTAGCATCTAAGTGTCATAGTGCAATAATGGCACCAGCCATATTAGTTGAGGCAGCCCCTGGAATGGATGATATTATCAGGATGCAGGAAGGAGCCAGTGTCTATGAGCGCAATGTGTGGGTTAAGCGAGGAGCAACCAGAGATGTTGCATGCCTCTGGAGAGCTCATACAGGACACTTAGTGGCGCCAGCGGCCCTATTACGAATCCTGATCACAAATACGCATGGTTTCGATCATTGTGCAAGAGGCAAAGTTATGAGGAAACTTAAGGAACATGGTTTTTGGTCACCATACATGCAGGCAAAGGTTGAGGCAGCCCTAGCGGAGTGTGAAGTGGGTGCACAAAACAAAGTTAGGAAAGGAATAACAACGCCGTTGGGTCATATCCCAACTCCAGAAGGACCGTTTAGGCATTTGGTGATAGACTATGTGGATATGCTGAGGCCTGTCAATGGAAAGCGGTTTATGCTTGTCGTGATCGATAGATTAAGCAGATGGGTGGAAGCTGTACCCTCAAAAGACCAAGGAGCAGGAACGGTGATAAAGTTTCTGACGCGGGAAGTGATGCCAAGATTTGGTATCCCAACAGAGATTAGCTCAGATAATGGGTCTGCTTTCAATGAGAGAACCTTGAAACAGGTGGTTCATCAGCTTAGAATTAAGCAGAGGTTGGGATGTGTTTATCATCCTCAGTCTCAAGGGATGGTACAAAGAGTGAATGGAACACTGAAAGCTAAAATTAACAATATTTGTGCCAGCGCTAGGTTGAACTGGGTTGATGCTTTGCCGTTGGCACTAATGAGCTACCGCATGCAGGCTAACAGAATAACCCATCTAACACCGCATGAGATGCTTACGGGTCGGCCCATGCCAGTACCGGTGCTTAGGGGTCCTTATGAAGGGCCTCCGTTGGAACAGTTAGAAAAGGAACTCAGACAACTAACTGCTATACATGAAGTTATCTATCGACAGGAAAGTGCACGGGCACCAGAGCCAGAGGACATCCAGCCTCGGGCAGTGGAACTGGGAGACCAGGTCATAAGGGTCTTCAGGAGGAGGTGGAACGAGCTGAGTCGAGGAGGACCCTACCGGGTAGTTCAAGCAACACCAACAGTGATACGAGTAGAAGGCAGCAACACTTGGTACCACCTCAACCACTGTACCAAGGTTCCGCAGGGAGCAGGTCGGAGGCCACACGGAGAAGAAGGAGAAGAAGATGACTCAAGTGGACCCGAACCAGCGGAAGCTGAAGGAGACCTTGCTTAACCCGCTGGGACATCATCGCCTGCTGGATCGGAATCACCGGGAGAGGGCCCGTCAGGCATGGGCATGGGGCATGATGGTGGTCTGTCTGCTATTGCTCGGCTGCGCGCTATGGCCGATGCTATTAGCCCAAGGAGAGATATGGCGGAAGGTGATGGGGAAGCTCTCCATTCCCTGGACCCCATCAGTCCACGAAGTCCAGGGGAGGCACCTGCAGAAAGTGCACAAGGAGAACCAGGCATCCCTATTCCTGAACAAGAGTTCTCCACCATCAAACTTGCCGACCTGGACTGGGAGTAATGTGACAGAACTCCTACCTGACGCTAATAACTGAGACGTTGACCTGGACAGAAGGAATAAGGCATGCACAGCAGCACTATTAGCAGGAATTACGCCCTATCGTTTGATCACGATAAGACTGAGAGTGATCGTTTTCATTAGTACAGACAACCTCGGGGATCGAAATCAAACAATCTGGTTGGGTAGAGTAGAAGGGGGAAAGCGCCAATGGGAGTTAGAAGCTTGCAGCGAGATAGGCATATGTGGCCCACCAGGAAGGAGACAGGTACAAAATGAGGAATATCAGGTTCTGTGTAAGCAGCTGAAGTGTAAAGTCAGGGCAGGACCAAAAATAAACAAAATGCAGGCCAGAGAACTTTTTGAGGAAACAGCTCCGTCAGCAACAGTAAGAGAAAGAGGCACAGTGGAAATAAAGGGAGAAACATGAGGACAGTTGTGGGATAGAGACATAGATAGCAAGGAGTTGGATACCTATATACCGTGGGACCAAGAGAGAGAGACACAACGCGCAAGAGAAGAGCTGTGAGCAGTAAAGATATTCTCGAGGCTAGGGAAGTGGTGATTCCAAGGAAAACTAGGTATGAGACACAGAGGTCCATCAGGGTAAGAACTCAGAGTGAAAACAACCTGTGTAGTTGGACAGACGATGCTCAGTATGGTCAGGCAATCTGGTCAGGGGGTACCTGCTGGATCAGGGTCATGGAGACAGGGGGAATGTGGAGAATAATGGTTGAATACGATAAGGGAAAAACAGGGTTATTTCTTGAGCTAATCATTACGGACTACGTGAGTGGGAGTAAGATACAACGGATAGATTGGTGGCATGATGACATGGGTTCAGAAAGTAGAGAGACATCAATCAAGGTGACCCAAACTACGAGAGAGGTCAAACAAACATTGACTCAAGCACCCACTATAGTACAACCGCTTGTGGTGGTGCCCATGAAGGAGGATGAGGTTCTAGCACCAGCACAGGCCTTAAACTCCGTAGCCACAGCAATGACAGTACCATACCCGGTCACAACTGTAGAATCAGCAGAAGAAGTAGAAAGGGACCATATGGAAGTAGCTGAAAAATATGACTGGTACAGATGGCCTCAGTATATGGCTAACAAACACAAGGTAGATAATTGTTTAGTGTGTTCAAGAGCAGGACATGGAGGCATGGTAGTGGTGCCAATTGAGAAAGGTTGGGAAGAGTGTTTAGATGAAAAATTTCAGTTATGGCGAGCAGGAGCTGATGATGATAGCTACCATGACCCGTGCTTTGTAACGTGTTTAGTCCGGTTAGGAAGCACACGGATCCAAGCGGAAATTAAGAAGTATAACTTCTCCATAACATCAGAGTGTGAGGCATTAGTAAAGATAAGTTCAGAAAAGGCAGAGGTTACCCTTCCAGCGCCAGGTTTGAGGATATTGGGTAGACATGAGTGTTTTCAGGCAAGAGGAACTGTAGATGTTGGACATTTTCCAAAATGTAAAATGACAATAGTTTTGGACAGAGGCGATATATCAATGGTTCAAACTGAGAATGGCTTTACTCTGTTCCAGAGGACAAGAACACAGAGCATCTATTTGGAGCAAGATCAGGCTATTGCAGATATATTTTGGATGTGTGGAGGGAGACAGCTGCGCTCAGTGTTGCTGAGCAATTGGTTAGGGACATGTGCCAGAATCAGGGTGGCCCAAGATGTGACCATAATACCTCACATCCAGGTACAAACGAATAATATACAGCCGCCCGAGGAGGAACCAGTAAGGTCACGGACTAAGAGGTCTTACATGCCAGATTCGCAGGTTATCATCAATGCGATAGGTCAACCAAGAGGAATTCCCAATGAGTTTAAAGCAAGGAGTGAGATCAGTGCAGGTTTCAAATCTATAATTCCATGGATAGCACCAGCTAAAAATGCGGAATGGATCAATTACATATATTATAATCAGCAGCGATTTATCAATTATACAGATACGGCTCTGACAGTCCTGGGTGAGCAATTGCAAGCTACAAGTAAGATGACATGGCAGAATAGGCAGGCATTAGATTGGATTTTAGCAGAAAATGGTGGAGTTTGTGTAATGTTTGGAGAACAGTGTTGTACTTTCATTCCAAACAACACTGCCCCGGATGGTTCCTTTACCCAGGCTATGCTCAAGCTCAAGCAGCTGAGGAAGGAGGTGAAGGATAATGCAGGCTCGGACGCTCACACTTAGGATTGGCTGGAGATGTCACTAGGACAATGGCGTGCGATATTAACTAAAGTAGGGATTGTGATAGGGATAGTATTAGTGGTGTTGGCAGTAGTGGCATGCTGTGTAATTCCTCTCCTTAGATCATTTTTTACTAAGACTGTTGTATCCCAGATGCCTTTAAGAGGTATGGACTCTACTGCTAATGACCCCAAAGTTATTCCACTACAGGGTCATCCCGGACAGTACATTGATAAGCATGGACACCCCTGTAACGTTAAAGGAGGGCCTTTGAACTGCTCGTACGGAAATCCGGAATGTGAATGGTCGCTCAAACCAGAAGCTGGGTGGGCATGTCAGGAATATTATCATCAGAATTCTATTTCAGCAAGCAACGTTGCTGTGATGATAGCCCCAATCATGGACGGTGACATATGTAATGGCTCTATGATGGATGGGAGTGTATTTAACCAGGGCTATGAAGATGTGGAGCTTCAAGAATGACTAGGACCAAAACACTACCCTTGGCCCTACAGAGAAACCTGGTGTCGATATTGTAGTAAGGGGTATCGAATGAAGAGTGGTGGAGATGGACATTATCATTACCCAGAACCTTATGATTGTGCATTTTGTCAAAGGGGGGATTGCCCTTTATGTGCGGAAAAAGATTGTGCTCCAATATAAAGAAGATTAAGGGCTCCTAGGTGGCTGGTAGCCAAGTTAGTATGAGGATATTAATGGTTGGAGATGAAGGTTTTATTAAAGGTTTTGTTACCTATACCTATTTTTGATTATAAGTGATTGATGTGCTGATTTGTCTCTATATCATGTATATCATTTATATGCATAATCATTTTGGACAACACAATTGCAAGGCTCTGGAAAATAAGTTGCACATGCTTACACTCATGGTTAATTGATTGATCAACAGGGTTGGGAGGTCTTTTACTTCCTCCCAGTCACAAGGGAGGGAGAGGTTTGGCTTCCTAACCGTCTGGGCTGGTGATTGACAGAGGGGGTGGTTTTTAGCTGATGGGGTTGATTTCAACTCTTTTTGCCGGGACTGAGTTCCCCTCCTCACTTACCATTCCCGGGCCTAGATTCTGGGGCTTGAGGAAGCCCTAAAGGGGGGAATATATAGGGTTTGAGAGTATAGAGGTTTCTGAACTATCAGCATTTATGAATGTATGTATAATCAATGAGCACCTTTGAGAGAATATAGAATCAATATGGTAACTGTAATCAATGTATCAGGAATATATTATCAATAAACATAATCACTGTTCATGACTGTTTGGGGATAATCAAGTAATAATGAATGTGTAGGGCCCTAATGGCTCTATTATTTTTATACAAATCCCTGAAGCCTGCGCCACCAATATTTAACAAGGAACAGATCTTGGAAGGTTGCGAAACAATGGTGGCGGATGGGGAGAAATATCTGCCCAAGAATTAGCAAAAGGGGGTGGCCAGGAAGGTTATGCAAGATAACACTGTATAAATGTGTGTGTCCGGAGTTGGCAAAACAGTTGTTCCTGCAGGTCAACTCGGCTTTTATGGTTGCTCATTAAAAGTCCAATTTGAATCCACAAACTCCTGAGTTATTGCATCTTTTTGAGTTGTTGCATCCTTTTTGGCGAGAACATTTTTCCACGACAACATTTAGAGAGAAATTCATGTAGATTCATGCAATAACTTTTCCAAAATTATAAAATAATATCTTAAATATAAATGTTAAATCTAAATGTAAATGCTAAAATGTACATTTTAAGTGTAAATGTTAAATCTAAATGTAAATGTAAATGTTAAATATAAATGTAAATGTTAAATCTAAATGTTAAATGTTAAATCTAAATGTTAAATGTTAAATCTTCAAAACGGAATATTACAGCCATTACGGTAATTGGCCACATCAGGCTGTTGCCTCAAAACAGCAAATCAAAACGGCTAATCCAGGTGACTATGAGTCTGTCATAAGCAGTGTTGGGGGTAATGCGTTACAAAGTAACAAGTTACAGTACTGTAGTCAGACGACTTTTTCATGGTAACGAACAACGTGAAGCATTATTTAATTTAGGTAGTTAATATTTACTAGTTAATATTTCACAAATAATGCACTACTCAATTTCCCTCAGTGCAACCTATGCAGCTTTACGTAGCGCTCCTTTTCTCCAGTAGCAAGTGGCAACAAAGGATGCAGCACCAGCCCTCCCACATAAAGTCGGTATGTAGTGGCGATAAGCGATTTGTATAGCAGAAGGCTGAGCTGCGCGATTTTGGCTTGTTTACCATTTCAACTTCGTCATTATTACCCTCGCCTATTACCAATCACCGGGATTGCTGTGATGTTTTGGAGAAGAGTTCAGCTGCAGCCGCAGCACAACCGTGGCGCAAGTTGACATAAGTTGAACCGACAAGAACATCGGAACGGACATTAAACATAAAATGCACCGAATGTGACATTTCATGGAGACGGAGGCAAATGCAGGATCGAAGGAGGAGCTTTTAATAAGAACAAAAGAAAAACAAAACCAAGTGCCGTGCACTGTAGATACAAAATAGACTATACACAGAAAAACAGAATGCCACAATACAAAAATGACCGACAAGGACGGGGAGAAAATGCCTGAACTAAATACATGGACTAACAAGGTGAACAGAAACAGGTGAGGGCTAAACACAGGTGAAAGGAATAAACCGATTAACTGAAACTAGAACAGGAAAGACCAAACAAGGACATGACAAACCAAGAACACAGAAAACATTAAGCGGAATAGTCCCGTCCGACTGGGACCGTTACAGTACCCCCCCCCTTCAGGGAGCAGGAAGAGGCGGCAGCCCCGCCTCGGGAGCAGGAATGCATGCAGGGACAGGAGTGGCAGGGGCTCGTTGTCCCACCCTTCCGGGGGAGGCAGCAGGAAACCCTCCTCTAGCCACTCCGGTGGTGGTGGCGGCAGTGGCTCTTCGGGTGCCCCCTGCAGCTCGGGCCCCATAGCCCCCCCCAAAAAAATATTTGGGCCGGACTCTGGGCAGAAGCAGGCCGCGGAGCCGGGACAGGGGCGTGCCAGATGGCCAGTCGACTGCCTGTCCAGTCCACACGGGCTCGGGCAGCCCACTGACTTTGACGCCGTTGCCGCGGTTTTTGCTGAGCAGGGCGCTGGGGTGTCCACAAAGGTGGACATCATCCGAGGAGTTCCCCTACCGTCCACCTCTGCTGCCTCCATGGTATTTGGTCAGTCATTCTGTGATGTTTCATGGAGACGGAAGCAAATGCAGGGTCGAAGAAGGAGCTTTTAATATGAACAAAAGAAAAACCAAACGGAGTGCCGTGCACTGTAGATACAAAATAAACTATACACAGAATCATAGAACAACACAATGACCGACAAGGACTGGGAGAAAATGCCTGAACTAAATACACGGACTAACAAGGTGAACAGAAACAGGTGGGGGCTAAACACAGGTGAAAGAAATAAAGCGATTAACTGAAATGAGAACAGGAAAGACCAAACAAGGTCATGACAAACCAAGAACACACAGAAAACATGAAGCGGAACAGTCCCGTCCGGCTGGGACCGTTACACCGACTAGATTGTTAACTATATTGCCATATATATTTCAATAATGGCTTTTATTTTGAAAAAGAAAATCTGAGTTACCGCTGCTAGCATATTATTCTGCTGCTAGAAGAACGGTAATGAAGCCTCAAATGGCCATAGGTGCAGATGTCAACGATATCTAGTTAGCTGTAGCCAGCAACTTTTGTTCAAGCAAGTTTAGCTTTGGCAGTGTTAAGTTTGTCTTCAGTCTCGCTAGCATGGGCTCAATTCTTATGACTATTCTTAGTAGAACAATACTTGTACTACTGGCTTGTAAGCAGTGTTGGGGGTAATGCGTTACAAAGTACAGTATTGTAGTCAGACGACTTTTTCATGGTAACGAGTAACGTGAAGCATTATTTAATTTAGGTAATCCCTTACTAGTTAATATTTCGCATAAATAATGCACTACTCAATTTCCCTCAGTGCAACCTACGCAGCGCTCCTTTTCTCCAGTAGCAAGTGGCAACAAAGGATGCAAAGATGGCAGCACCAGCACTCCCAGATAAAGTCGATATGTAGTGGCGATTTGTATAGCAGAAGGCTGAGCTGCGCGATTTTGGCTTGTTTACTCTATCAGCTTCGTCATTATTACCCTCGCCTATTACCAATCACCGGGATTGCTGTGATGTTCTGGAGAAGAGTTCAGCTGCAGCTGCAGCACGACCGTGGCGGAAGTTGACATAAGTTTATACTTCCAAATATGGTTCATCACAGAAGAGACTGTGCACAAAACATAATGACGTTTATCTCGGCTGCTCGGCCGGTGTTGATGCAGAAAAAGAAAAGAGGGATCAGCTGAGAATGCCAAACTTCGACAAAATATGGTTAATGAACACTTATAGTTTTATGTATATTTATTATTAGGTTGTTGGATGTATTAACAATTTGGCTGTATCGCGCACTGTAAATAGTGTTCATTTTGTTAATTGTTTTGCATTTTAATCAAGGCTTGCTACCGGTAATCCCGTGCTTTAGGATCCAGGTGCTAATGGATAATTCCTTATTCGATTTTTTTTAAGTAGATAACGACCGAAACAGTTTGGTTTATAACGGTTATGTCTCAAAATCCAATGTCAAATCGTTTCTCGTTTGTTGTGTCGAAACGAAAAATGAATTAGCAGAAAACAAGTTTTTCTGGACGTGTTTCATTGTTTACATTTCTGTCACCAACCTCTGTGCATTTCCGTATTCTCGTTATTCGTTTTATTCCAAAAACGGAATAACGAGAAAACAAATCGATTTTCATTATATCTGCTTTTTTCTAATAAGATTAAGCAGTTTAATGTTTCGTTTCTGCAAAGGGGTTCAATGTGAAATGCCTGTCATTGGCCAATTTTAAAGCCAAAACCTAGGTCCGCTTCCTTTCCAAATAAGAGTTTGAACTTCCAGGCACTCATTAGCAAAACGGCTAACCACGAACAATATTACCATTCTGTTCCTAGATCACCGCCTCAAAATTTGGGACTGCGCCATGACTAAAATGAAAATGCCTTCAGCTGGGTCTATATTTCCCCTTTACTTTGAATAAATACATATGTGGATTTAATGTTTATTAATTCAAATTTCAATGTATGTTTATAGTGATCAAGATCATAGGACTGCTGGCAACATACACCACTCAGCCATAACATTATGACCACCAACAAGTAGATAAAAATGATAATCTTGTTATCATGGCACCTGTCAGTGGGTGGGATATATTAGGCAGCAAGAGAAAATTCTGTCCTCAAAGTAAACCCCTTCGATGTAAATGGACTAATATGATTTCAGCCATAACTGTCCTCCCAACACAACTGAACTGTACTGACTGCCAGTTAAACCGTTGCATACAACAGCCAGTCAAGCTCCCCTTATCCCTCCAAAAAACAAATAGGGAGTTGGGAGTTGTTTCTGTTTTTCAGGGAGGGGGTGTATCCATTGTAAAATACAGGGCCCTGGTGAAACAAAACCCTCATCTACTATTTTAATGATTCAGAGGTATACTGTACACACAATGATCCCAATTAATCATGTAATAGGTTATGTGTAATAACAGTAGATTTCTATGCTAGTGAGTCACACCAAAGATTGGAAGGCACCGCTGGAAAAACAAGACTCTCAGCTTTCAGCAGACACCCTGGATACCCAGATAGGGCCTACTGTTCTCGTATAAGACTGAATTTAATTAAGTGACTGAGGTACCCTAGATATGGGGTACTTACATTCAGGGAGTTAATGTGTTAAAAGCAGGAAAAATGGGCAAGCGTAAGGATCTGAGCGACTTTGACAAGGGCCAAATTGTGAAGGCTAAATGACTGGGTCAGGGCATCTCCAAAACTGCAGCCCTTGTGGGGTGTTCCTGGTCTGCAGTGATCAGTACCTATCAAAAGTGGTCCAAGGAAGGAAAAGCGGTGAACCGGCATCAGGGTCATGGGCGGCCAAGGCTCATTGATGCACGTGGGGAGCGAAGGCTGGCCCATGTGGCCTGATCCAACAGATGAGCTACTGTGGCTCAAATTGCTGAAAAAGTTAATGCTGGTACTGATAGAAAGGTGTCAGAACACACACTGCATCGCAGTTTGTTGCGTATGGGGCCGCTTAGCAGCAGACCAGTCAGGGTGCCCATGCTGACCCCTCTCTACTGGCGAAAGCACCTAAAATGGTTCAGGAATGGTTTGAGTACCTCAACAACTTGTTCAAAGTGTTGACTTGGCCTCCAAATTCCCCAGATCTCAATCCAATTGAGCCTCTGTGGGATGTGCTGGACAAACAAGTCCAATCCATGGAGGCCTCACCTCGCAATTTACAGGACTTAAAAGATCTGCTGCTAACGTCTTGGTGCCAGATACCACAGCACACTTTCAGAGGTCTAGTGGAGTCCAAGCCTCGACGGCACAGGGCTGTTTTCGGGGGAAAAGGGGGACCTACACAATATTAGGCATGTGGTCATAATGTTATGGCTGATCGGTGTATGTTACTAAGTTCCTGGTTATCAGTGCGATAATAAAACATTTGCTAACTATCAGAGTGTAATGAGTGTCTCCCCTCAAAGTCTGGTTCCTTTATAGGTTTCTTCCTAGATTCCAACCATACTAGGGCGTTTTACTCTGCATCAACCATGTTGTTTGTTCTTGGGGTTTAGGCAGGGTATCTGTAACCAGGTTAAATCCAGGACAGTTAAAACAAGCCCAGGTACAGCAATAGATTTGTCCAAAATAATCCTTCCCTTTCAACAGTAATCTGACATGATTGACATAAGAATTTCAAGAGAGGACTGCATGCAATAGCAGTGATCCATGTGTGTCCATAGCAGACACCTTTTAAGGGATCACCATGCACCAGGAGACTGCAAACTGTAATTACAGCGCTCCGTATCTAATAAAGCTCATTTTATGAAGATTCAAGAGACCTGTGGCAAGACATCAGAAGAACAGAATATATTTGGCATGTCGACAGACAACAAATGAATGCCAATTTGTTTTTGCTGTAGATTTTTTTGTTTTACTTCTCTTTCTCAGGTATGTAAATTCCATCTTTATTGGGAATACAACCCTCATTTCTTTCAATTGGCTCAATAGGTAAAGTAGTCCTTTTTAGGAAAATATGTTTAATTTGGTCTTACTGAGAGGGGAGGGTACTATACACGTCTGCAGTAAAGCACTAGGATATGACCTCAATTGGCAGCATGGATATTAAATAACCAGTAGGATTTCTTTGTGTTGATATTGGTTGGAAATACTTTTAGCTATTAAATCGCTTTTATTCAAGTACAGCTGGTAAGACTAAGTAAAGAAAGAGACAATCATTGGAACTTAAATATGTTAAGGCATTACACTTCCACTATTAATAATATACTGTATTTCAAATGAATTGTATTAAGCTGTGTTGAAACCAATAACAAATAAAAATCTTTCTTGGGCCTCCTGGATGAAATAGAAGTTACATCTGCAAAATACATGGACAATCATCTCAATATCACTCTGAGACAAGTTAATACGGGTCTAGATTTTCCGAAATTATACATGTGTGAGGAGCTGTCATGCAGGCAGGGGAAAGCGAAGATAAAAGTGCTAACATACAATTAAGGTATGTTTCTGAATATAATATATAACATGGCATAAATTACCCAAAATCTTGATAAATCAGACAAACATGACAAAAGAGGAAATTTGTTATGTCCCAGTTTTGATCAAGTCGTCTTTTGGCTACAGTGTTAAGGACAAAAGTTACAATTCAGTTTAGAGGAAGAATTACTGTTAGGTGAGTTGTCTGGATATGCTTGCATAGAAAGTGCACATTAAGATGCAGACCAAATTAAAGAAAGGTTACAAAATAAAGGAAACCCTTAGTAAATGAGTGGAGGAAACTAACGAATGCAGATGCTTACATAGATACATTTTCCTGGCATGGTTTGTGTCCATGTGTCACCATAGAGCAAAGAGTAATCAGCTTCATCCCATGGTGAAACATTTATATCCTCATGGGAGGGGTCTCTTTCAGGATTACAATGCCCCCATTCACAGGTGTGATGGTAATTCCATCGATAGACACTCTTAAAAGAGTAAGTACAAAGACAAAATTCTCTTGGCACAATTAACAGTTTATTTGCAAATAGAGAGACACGTCAAAAGCTTACAGAATAATCCTCTGAGGAATCTCTGAGGTAGATACATGAACAGTCCATATTTATTACAGTTAAAAGGGGTGTGGTAGGTAAGATGCTGCCCAGCTGTCTTATGACACACAGGTTTTACCCAAAGGGGGGGGGTGGCCCCCCCACCTTATCCTTCCTGCCATAATGTTTACTGTTCTGTTTACCTAAAGAGGCCAATTGCCCCTACTTCCCCCAAGGGCCACATTCCTAAGGAAAAAAGGACTGATACCCCTATTGGTTTAGGCAGATGAACAGATGGTCAGAGTACCTAATGATGCTCTGATGTTATGCAGACGTGTGTCACAAACAAAGACCAGAGTTACATACCAGGTAATAGAAAATCAGACATTCCTCAAATGTACATTAGTTCAAGAATTTCCATAACACAGGGCACAAGGGTTAACTGAATGGTTTGATGAGTGATGAAAATGAAATGTGAAAATAGACATTTAGGAAAATGTTGTGAAACACAAGATATCATCCCAACTGAACACCTATGGGAGATTTTAGATTAATGTGTCACACAGCATTCTCCACCAACATTGTCAAAACACCAAATGAGGGAATATGTTTTCCAAGAATTGTGTTCAATCCACCTAGTAGGGTTAGAGACTTGTAGAACCTATGCAAAGCGTATTGAAGATGTTCCGGCGGCTTGTGGTTGCCCAACACCTGAGACATTTCGAGTTTGTGTTTCCTATCATTGGTCACCCGCCTGTATAATAATATACAAGTTATCGTGACTAATATGTTGTTTTTATCATGAGGCTAATTGTTTTATTACTTTTTTATGATCTAATATGACTGAAAAGGTTTGGGAACCAATGTGGTAAGGTTTAGGGTTAGTAGTAGGACTACTAAAAGTAGGCTTTTTTGGGGAAATCTATTTAGGTGTCCCATTTAGATAGTTAATTTAACAAGTTTGTGGGTGTCTGAGCGTATGTGTGAAAGTAGGCCTAGAAAGTAATATATTGCTCTTATTCATTTAAATCTCTCAACATACTTTATTTCAACACTGTTGTTGTTGAATGCTGTCCTTGACGGAAGAAGTATACTGTCCTCCTTTCCCGAGCACATACAATGAAATGACAACACCAGCATTGCTACATTTCACCTATTCAGAAAGGATTGGCATAAGACAAAAATATAGTTTACACTGATAGGATTACATTTTAGCAACATAAATTAAATAATAATTATAAAGAGATCAATGTATTGGATATAAGAAATTTCTATTTGGTATTAATTTATTAATAATTAAATGTTTGAATTGATTAGTTACAAGATTGTAGATTAAAACTATTAATGAGGTCCAACTCTTATTTTGAAAGGAAGTAGACCTACGTTTTAGCTTTAAAATTGGCCAATGACAGGCATTTCACATTGAACCCCATCATCTATGCAGAAACGAAACATTAAACCGCTTAATGGTATTAGAAAAAAGTAAATGTAATGAAAATCGATTTGTTTTCTCGTTATTCCGTTTTTGGAATAAAACGAATAACGAGAATACGGAAATGCATCAGGTTGGTGACAGATCCGTTAAAATCGGAAATTTAAACAATGAAACATCTCCAGAAAAACTTGTATTCTGCTAATTCATTTTTCTTTTCGACACAATAAACGAGAAACGATTTGACATTGGATTTTGGGACATAACCGCTTTAAACCAAACTGTTTTGGTTGTTATCTACATAAAAAAATAAATCGAATAAGGAATTATCCATAATGTTTTCCTTATTCCATAAAAAATAAAATCGAATAAGGAAAGCAGATCAACAGAAAACTATTCGTTTTTTGATATTTGGCTTCCAATATTTGATTTCCGATGTCAAACGAATATTGACCAATCAGAAAACGGCTCGTTTTTCGTTAATAATTTTTGGATGCTTAACAAAAATAGACTTAATTCTCATTTCCTCTCTTAAATTGGAAATGGAATAATGGTGAAAGAAAGAAAAAATTCTGCCTCCTCATACAATATTCATAGCGTTGTCGTGTGTTCACAGCCTAGTTTAGCAGCACTACAGTTCAGAGTGTATGAAGTTAAGATAGAAGGGTGTTCAATACGATTCAGATGTTTCATTGAATTCATATGCCTATATATGGCCTCAAATTACTGCCAAATGTCTTGTGGGTAAATAAAGACATCTATAAATCACAATCCACGCAACAGTTTTGCATTTCGTAGTTGTATTAAAACGTCTGTGAATGAGTGATTAAAGACTTGCAGGAATTAACAATTTGCATCTGTACGCATTTTGTTTTGCAAGTATTCCAAAAATATGTACACATACACAACTTAATAATTACACACACAACTCCTTATTTACACAGACAAATCACCAAATACAAGGACAACTCGCGATCTACAGATACAACTCACTTTCACTTAAGATCTCGTTTATTTCTGATGGGGGGGTCAAAGAAATTAAGTACCATAAAGATTTGCAAGTGCGTTAGATTTGCAGAGTTGTATTTCCTGAGATGTGCATATGTAATAAATGGTCCGTATTAGCCAATTACATAAGTCAACCTGGTCACCCCTGTCTTTGTCCACCTTGTTGTGCAGCTGATCTGCATTCTGCCTAAGATTAAGCCCACCTGTATTTACTGGCCCACCAATTATCGTGAACATGCAAAAATATTGACCGAAAAAGGTCACATACAGTATCTCACAGAAGTGAGTACACCCCTCACATTTTTGGAAATATTTGATTATATGTTTTCATGTAACAACACTGAGGAAATGACACTTTGCTACAATGTAAAGTAGTGAGTGTACAGCTTGTATAACTGTGTAAATTTGCTGTCCCCTCAAAATTGCTCAACACACAGCCATTAATGTCTAAACCGCTGGCAACAAAAGTGAGTACACCCCTAAATGAAAATGTCCAAATTGGGCCCAATTAGCCATTTTCCCTCCCCGGTGTCATGTGACTCGTTAGTGTTACAAGGTCTCAGGTGTGAATGGGGAGCAGGTGTGTTAAATTTGGTCTTATCACTCTCACACTCCCTCATACTGGTCACTGGAAGTTCAACATGGCACCTCATGGCAAAGAACTCTCTGAGGATCTGAAAAAAAGAATTGTTGCTCTACATAAAGATGACCTAGGCTATAAGAAGATTGCAAAGACCCTGAAACTGAGCTGCAGCACGGTGGCCAAAACCATACAGCGGTTTAACAGGACAGGTTCCACTCAGAACAGGCCTCGCCATAGTCGACCAAAGAAGTTGAGTGCACATGCTCAGCGTCATATCCAGAGGTTGTCTTTGGGAAATAGACGTATGAGTGCTGCCAACATTGCTGCAGAGGTTGAAGGGGTGGGGGTTCAGCCTGTCGGTGCTCAGACCATACGCCACACACTGCATCAAATTGGTCTTCATGGCTGTCGTCCCAGAAGGAAGCCTCTTCTAAAGATGATGCACAAGAAAGCCCGCAAACAGTTTGCTGAAGACAAGCAGACTAAGGACATGGATTACTGGAACCATGTCCTGTGGTCTGATGAGACCAAGATAAACTTATTTGGTTCAGAAGGTGTCAAGCATGTGTGGCGGCAACCCGGTGAGGACTACAAAGACAAGTGTGTCTTGCCTACAGTCAAGCATGGGGGTGGGAGTGTCATGGTCTGGGGCTGCATGAGTGCTGCCGGCACTGGGGAGCTACAGTTCACTGAGGGAACCATGAATGCCAACATGTACTGTGACATACTGAAGCAGAGCATGATCCCCTCCCTTTGGAGACTGGGCCGCAGGGCAGTATTCCAACATGATAACGACCCCAAACACACCTCCAAGATGACCACTGCCTTGCTAAAGAAGCTGTGGGTAAAGGTGATGGACTGGCCAAGCATGTCTTCAGACTTAAACCCTATTGAGCATCTGTGGGGAATCCTCAAACGGAAGGTGGAGGAGCGCAAGGTTTCTAACATCCACCAGCTCCGTGATGTCGTCATGGAGGAGTGGAAGAGGACTCCAGTGGCAACCTGTGAATCTCTGGTGAACTCCATGCCCAAGAGGTTTAAGGCAGTGCTGGAAAATAATGGTGGCCACACAAAATATTGATACTTTGGGCCCAATTTGGACATTTTAACTTAGGGGTGTACTCACTTTTGTTGCCAGCGGTCTAGACATTAATGGCTGTGTGTTATGTTATTTTGAGGGGACAGCAAATTTACACTGTTATACAAGCTGTACTCACTACTTTAAATTGTAGCAAAGTGTAATTTCTTCAGTGTTGTCACATGAAAAGATGTAATCAAATATTTAGAAAAATGTGAGGGGTGTACTCACTTTTGTGAGATACTGTATACTGTTTATGAGCAAGTTATGTTCAAAGCATTAAACTCAACAGAACATGGTGCCAAATGAACACAATTCTATACATTTTCTGTAAGAAGTTTAGATGCGATGGAAAGGTTGACGAAATAAGCAATCACAGAGAAAATGTATTGACTGATATATTGATTTATTTAGGGGGGGCTAATTAATATTTTAGGGGGGGCCTAGCGATGTCCCTGACATAACCCATAAGGTAGAATGCAAATTCCGTTTTTGGCCAGCTGCGTAAACTCTAACATTGATTGTTCCCACAAAAGGTGTTCAGTTGGTTATATTTCTATTTGTCTTCTAATGCCTCTTAATAAGAAAGTAAACTCAAAGCAATCAGATTACATTACTGAGTTTGAGTAATCAAAAAGTGATGTTACCGATTACAAATGTGGACAGGTAACTTGTAACTCTAACAGATTACATTTAAACAGTAACTTACCCAACCCTGCTTGCAACAATCCCATGTCTGTTATACTCAATAAGTATATTTTCTGTTAACCAATGCGCAGCCTAAAACCCCTAAAAGCAAACAGATGTTGAGGCACATAAAGCCCAGAGAGTGAATTCCTTCCAGTGTGTAACGATCCTGGTCTGGACTTCCAGGTTGAACGTATAAAGTTATAATAATCAGAATGGTATTGGATGTGCTTCGGAAGACCGTACCTCTCAGGATTTACGTTAATATGTAACTATTTTGTAAAGCGTGATTACGTTCAGGATGAACATAAATCGGTGCAATTACGTTTGCTATCAACATATCCCCAGTGATATTGGGCATTAATTAGTCGCTATTACGTTGCTCCTTAACAATTTGCTATTTTGTTGGTCCTTAATGTAATCGATTGAAAATGAAAACGCCTCGTTACGAATAACATTTACGTTAACGGTTAAGGTTAACATAGGGGAAAAGTTGGGCGTGACATTACTGGCATTAGAGTTAGGAATAAGGTTAAGTTTAGGTTACAGGTTAAGGTTAGGCATCACAGTACTGAGGATAGTGTTAGGTTGAAGGTTAAGGATAGGCATTACAGTACTGAGGTTAAGGTTAGGATGAAGGTTAAGGATAGGCATCACAGGTGCTGAGGTTAGAGTTGGGATGAAGGTTAAGGTTACAAAAACCGACAACACCGGTCTAAACAACACAATTCCACAATGGAAAAAATGTCTTGCTTCTCGCTGGAATTGAACTCACCACCATCGGACTGAAAGGGTTGCAGAAAAACACCTGCCCACCATCCTCTAGCAAACAGACAATATTTAAATATTAATATGTTCATAACTGCCTCTAGTGGCCGGTTTCCGATAGTTGGTAAATATTGGTAAATGACACTTCTCATATTTTGACACTGATATAATCAAAGTCATTAAGGACCAATAGCACTGGGATATGTTGATATTGAACGTAATAGCACTGCTGATATGTTCATACTGAACGTAATTGCAATTTCCAAAATAGTTATATATGTATGTAATACCTGCAATGCTGCATTGTGGAAGCCCCACATCTTGATATCAACTGTCCTGACTCAGCAGGTTTTGAAATGAAACATAATAAAAAAGCAGGTTTTGAAATGAAACATAATAAAAAAAATGACCTGGATCTATTCATCTGTCATTCCGATCATGCATTAGAGCCCTCGAAAATGATATGATATCGTTGATCAAAAACGCAAGTATGTTGTTGGTCCTTAGTGTGTCATTCAAGCAACAGATCTACTTCACACTACTTGGCACTTGTGCATTCTGTGTAAGGGAGAAGAGAGAGAAAGAGAGAGTGCACTGGTTACCGGGCTTGCCATTGTTGGCATCTGGTGGTAGCTTATTCACTAAGCCAAGACTTGAGTTGAAGGATATAAGAAGCGTTTTCAAAAAGCAAGTTCTCCTGTAGCTGTAGCAGCAGATGAGTCAGGATGTGAGAGTGCCACTGCCTCATCTAACGTTACACGCTCAGGTTGGTGAAGAAGAGGCCTCTTTAGCTAGCTAGCTAGTCTAGCTCAGTGGTTCTCAAACGTTTTTGTCTCAAGGCACCATTTATGAAAACGTCTTCAAGCCATAATTAATTAATTATAATTAGTTTCCCCTGAAGCATATATGACTGAAGCATATATGATGCATACAGTGGATATAAAAAGTCTACACACTCCCTGTTAAAATGCCAGGTTCTTGTGAAGTAAAAGAATGAGAAAGAGAAATCATGTCAGAACTTTTTCCACCTTTAATGTGACCTATAGCATGAACAATTCAATTGAAAAACAAACTGAAATCTTTGAGGGGGAAAAATAAAAAACTCACAATAACCGGGTTGCATAAGTGTGCACATCCTTAAACTAATACTTTGTTGAAGCACCTTTTGATTTTATTATAGCACTAAGTCTTTTTGGGTAGGAGTCTATTAGCATGGCACATGTTGACGTGGCAATATTTGCCCACTCTTCTTTGCAAAAGCGCTCCAAATCTGTCAGATTGCGAGGACATCTCCTGTGCACAGCCCTCTTCAGATCACCCCACAGATGTTCAATTGGATTCAGGTCTGGGCTCTGGCTGGGCCATTGCAAAACGTTAATCTTCTTCTGGTGAAGCCATGCTTTTGTGGATTTGGATGTATGCTTTGGGTCGTTGTTGTGCTGAAAGGTGAACTTCCTCTTCATCTTCAGCTTTCTAACGGATGCCTGAAGGTTTTGTGCCAAAATTGCCTGGTATTTGGAACTGTTCATAATTCCCTCCACCCTGACTAAGGCCCCGGTTCCAGCTGAAGAAAAACAGCCCCAAAGCATGATGCTGCCCCCACCATGCTTCACTGTGGGAATGGTTTTCTTTGGGTGATGTGCAGTGTTGTTTTTGCACCAAACATACCTTTTGGAATTATGGCCAAAAACGTTCAACCTTGGTTTCATCAGACCATAACACATTTTCCCACGTGCTTTTGGGGGACTTGATGTTTGTTTTTGCAAACTTCAGCCGGGCTTGGATGTTTTTCTTTGTAAGAAAAGGCTTCCGTCTTGCCACCCTACCCCATAGCCCATTCATATGAAGAATACGGGAGATTGTTGTCACATGTAGCACACAGCCAGTACT